>OY987264.1:45110968-45215653 GCA_963920665.1 Straminergon stramineum
ACATTGCTGTGGACGACAATCCCATTAAGCATGTCATGAACAACGCAGAGAACGTCATGCTCCCAGACACTTGGAGTCACAGGGGGAATGGTCCGAAGGACTCATTTCTTTTGGACGTTCTACCTCCTTGGTTTAGGCGTGTGCATGACGCTAGAGATGAAGGGCTAAAATTGTTCAGGGGGAATAGTAAAGGGAAAATGGGGCGGAAAATGCTCTACGACGAACAGAGTCGTCGAGAATATAATAGGCTTATGGAAGTGGTCCAACTATCTTTGACTTTGAAATAGGACACTTTTGTTTCCATAGATCAAGTCCATTTGAGCCACTGGGAGGGCAGATCGAGACATTTCATTCTTTGCGCAATTTAGCTCGAATTGACCTTATTTGTATATAGTCATTAAGTGCTGTCATTTCAAGTTTGTCCAATCCAATTTCTGTAATAAATGTTTATCTCATGCTTGACAATGCAAAACTCAATGTTGTCATTTACGTCACTTTGACTTCATGTGTTTGTCTATATTTATTGGATAAGTCCACTCCATGCTGCTCGTTTGTATTACGAGTTGTGAATCCCTCTGGACTTCGCACGTGGAGAAACTCTACGAGCCGCTTGATAGCAGAGTTTCGACGACGCACCATCTCCATTTCCAGATGCCAGTCTTCCATGTGCGGCATCAATGGACTCTGTCCTAGACTACGGCTAGAACGCTATTCTCAGCACAGGGAACTTCCTCTACTCGACGGCCACTGCCAATTCGACAATGGACTTCTCAATCGGTCCCATAGAAGACGGGGTCATGGACAGTCTGCCTAGTGGAGCTCCTTGGCTGCCAAAATCATGCTCACCTTCTCCTTTGAAATTCAGAGATCCTATGGCTTCCAGAAAGTCACCATCTACCTCGGAGAGAATGCCACAAAGAAAGTTGTATGAAGACGTGGGAATTCCAAATTCTACAATGGAGACGATGAATCCCCTACCAATAGAACCCTACAAACAAGTTCTCCTTGTACGATCTCATGGGCCTCCTATGCCTCGTCCGCGAGCACAATGTCTAGGTGTGCGGAAGACCAAGACACATGATGGAGTGCCACCCAATAGATATGCTGCACCGATTTTCGACGCTTGGGATCGAAAGATCTTACGACTCCAACTACTTCAAGGGCTACGCGAATATAAGAAGAATGATAATGGATACAGTCGTGGACCCGAAATTATGAAGGCCATGGAAGTGCTGAAGAGTGATCGGACATATAGATGTTGTTCATATTTTTGATACAGAGTCTATACATACATGTAAGCATTGTGCAGATATGCAGTTACTTACAACTCAATGATGGGGTGAATCATACTCATGGCAGTTATAGGCATTGTCACGATCCTTTTGTGAATAGGAACTCAAAATCCGTATAGGAGTTCTATATGACAATCAAATTTTATTATACATACGGTAGTTTCTAAAAATAGAGTCACCTTGTGCCACGTTCTTGAGTACTCTTCCATGAGATTAGAGGGGTCTTGCATGAATTTGTGTGTAAAAACTAGTGCTCTGGACCTCTCATTTCATTGGAAATCTCTCATTTTAATGAATATTGTGTTTTGAGAGTAGGATCCTCCTCTTTAGCTCCCAATCCGCCTTTACGTCGCACAGAATCTTGACAAGCGGGTTGAATGGGTTGTCGGGATCCGATTCCTCCAACACGGTCTTCTCCACTTCCGGTTTCTCTTCCGGAGCTAGGGTGGTACGAGTGGGTGGCGTCCCACGCTTGTTGGGAGAGGTCGTCTTCTGTCGCTTGATCAGCAGTAGATTCGGTTTCTCCTCCTCTAACTCACTGCTCTCCTCGGGCTTAGAACTAGATTCCATCTCCTCATCCGTTTTCGATTCCCCGTACCTCAGGAGAGTTTCCTAAGCCTTCCACACCTTCTCCTCTCCTGCAGTGAGGAGTTGGTGGGAATGGTAGAGGTGAACAAGGTAGGGACACACCAGAGTGGCCCTACTCTTTCCCACTCTACCCACAAGTTGGGCAACTAGATCGGAAATGATCCGGGTCCAATCAACTTTCCAGTCTCCTCTCAGAGCACCGAAAATAGTGTTGGTGAGGGAGATAGTCACCCTCGTCGGCTTTTCCAGGTGTAGGACCGGAACCAAGAACTTGAACAATCGGCGCTGTCGCTCATCAATGCAGTCCTCCACCGCGTATCCGTCCTTGGGATTAATCGCACCCTGGAACTTCTCGCGGTAGAACTCGTCCTTTCAGCTCGCCATTCCTAGCCCTCCTGCTCGGAAACTATAGATTGCTTTCCAAACGTTTTTTGTCCACAGATGCAAAACGGCTCTCAGAGTATTGTCAAACTCATTGGACAGCTTGCCCAAGAGTTCTCTCACTATGGACTCTTCTCTGAAGCCCTAGGGTTTCTTCACAAACCCTAGGCAACCCATGGAACTTAAATCCTCCATGAGTTGGGACTTGGCTGGTTCAACGGAGGTAACAATCGGAGCTACCTTCCGGAGCTTCACCTATACTGATGATGTACTGGCCTGTCCGCCTCTACTCCTCCTAAGCTGTGGCATGGATACGGGTGAGTGCACTCGGAACCCTTTCCGATTCTACCTTGCTTTCTCTCCTAGCCGCACGTCTCGTTCTCACTTTCGCTCTCCGATCTCAACCGGAAATTAAAGCTCTAATGCTCAAAAACCACAAGTCTTGCAACAGACACTAACACAAAAGGTTGACACGGGAAACTAAACGATAGGCGCAGACTGCAAACACAGAGCACAGAGAGAACTTGGAAGATGAAAATGAAAAAGAGTTTGATTTGGGTAGCCCATCTCTTTTATAGCCGTTGGATTCCCTGCCACCTCATCATGACCTGTTCCGGATCCGGTCCTCTATATGGTATCCGATCCATCACCTATCCGGTCAAACATCCGCCTCTATCCGTTCACTCACTAGGACCGGATTCAGCAAATCACCTCACTATCTCATTTTCCTTCCTTATTTTAGACCCAAATGGTTCCTTAGCTACTTCCGGATACCTACCTTTAGTTTCTAGTTAGCTTTTCTAGGTAAACCAAAAAAAATGACCATTTCACGTTGTCAAACAAGTCATCAAGGTCCAATTGGAATTTACATGACGCCATCCCCAATATACTTTAGTCGTTGGGTCAAGAAGGGTGCGTCGTTGCTTGCTATGGCGATCTCCTTTTTTCTTCGTCATCTTGTCATGTCACTCTAGTGTAAAGAGAACTAGACTTTTGTCGATAATATAACCAAAGAAATGAATTTGTAAATGTAGAAGCCACAACATGTGTTGGTGCCCAAACTTCCAATCGACAAACTAGCAGTCACACGCTTTAAGGCAGATGAAAGGTCTTCCAGTTCATGACGATGGGGGCGGTTGCATATGGGGCGACCACGGGTTAGGGGCGCTAGAAAACATGAGTTTGAGTTTCCCCCCTTACAAATTGGAGGACAGGTGTTCAAACTTTTCAAGTACCGCTCCTCCCTTTTCTGAGGATTAAATCTAGAAAATACTAAGACTAAGGCATTCAATACTAAGTGATCAAAAGTTAATTAAGTAATAAAGAAAGAAAATTGGTTTAGGAAGTGGAGATTTGGAAAAGCCCTTCTTCCTAACATTTCATTTCTCTTTCATCCATCCATGTGGTCATGTAAAATTCAACGTAAGCATTTCCTATTTTAATTTTTCAAGAGAGTACATTTACAAGAGACCTTTCCTTGTGGGGGGAAACAATGTACAAATAAAATACTGAAACCATGGCATGCATTGTGAACCACCTCATTGGTTCACTATTTAAAAACCTGAAAATATAAACATTAGGCATGAATTTATACATCCGAAAGTGTTAGTACTCCGGATTAAGCCATAACCATCAATTAGGGAGTTTTCCACTAAATAGCAATGGAAACTTCATGAGGTTAGGGCAAGATGCTAGAAAATGCAATTAGGAGGAAATTATGGAAAATTCTAGGGAAAAAAAGGGAAGTTAAAACTAAAAAGAGGTTTAGCAAGATTTGGTAGGGTAACCAAATTAGGCTAACAAAATGATGAGAAAATGAAAACAAAAAATGAAAAATGAAAATGAAAACAAAAGATTAGAAGTAGGAAATGAAACTGAAAGTAAATTAAAAACCACAAAAATAATAAATTAGAAAAACACAAAAGAGGTTAGTTAAACTAAAACTATGACTAAAACACTAGTGGAGTGAGTAAAACACTAAAATAGGGCTAGAAACACTAAAATAGGATTTTACAGTAAGTTAGAGGGTTTTACAGTAATTTAGGGGGTGAAACACTAAAATAGAGCAATTTACACTAAATTAGCAGATTTACAGTAACCTAGTGCGATTTGCACTAATTTGGCGCATTTTGCAACAAACTAGTGGATTAACAGTGAATTAGTGTAGGATGAAAGTAGTTTAGAAAATTAATCCGTTAGAAAGTTGGATCTAGGCAAAATTAGGGTTTTGAGCCCTCTCTCTTTCAACTCTCTCTCAATTTTCCCCAATTTTGTGTGCATGTGTGTTGGAGAGCATTCTTGGTGATGAGGGGCGTTTTGAAAGTATGAGAAGCTAGAGATTAAGATGAGGGAACCAAAGTAGGACAATTTGTTGAGTAGGTCACCATTTTTTAAGAAACAATGGTAAAGGATTGATGGGAGTGAGGTCAGATGGGAATTGGAGTGGAGAGAATTAGGTTTTTGTTGAATTGGGAGGGGACTGCCAACTTTGGTGATTGATTGTGGGAGATTGGAAAAGTGGAATGGGCTGAATTTTTGAAGAGATGGGGAGGGCAAAGTCAGCTTTTCAACAAGACCAGTCTCGACCAATTCCGAGAAAGGACGAGGACGGAACAGCCGATTTAGTGCGAGGAGGTCAAGCAGCCCCCACCACGGAAGACCGACAACTTTGGCGAGTGACTGTGGGAGTTTGGCGAAGCGGATCAACGTGAATTTTGGGGAGGAGAAAGATGGGAAAGTCATCTTTACAATAAGACAAGTCTTGCCTAATTTGGAGTCATGACGACGCCGAGGCGATCATATTAGTGGGACAAGGTCTATTGCCCATCTAGCAGCAGTTGATTTTGGGTGTTTCATCTTTTTTTTCCTTGTGAATCCGTTGAATTCAAATGTAATGTTAATTACAATATGATATTTTCTTATCAATCTTGAAGCAATAGTTCAATGACTTGCATGCAATGTTCTTGTGGGATATGAGGGTGTAGAAGGTAGATGCGAATTTTTTAGGGTTTTAGGGCAAGCGCGGAAGCGTTGCCCAAATTGGGGGTAAAATTAGGGTTAGGATATGGATTAGGAAATTGAAGGAAAAAAACTAATTGGCCTAAAAGGAATGTGTAAATATGTTAGGGATGGGATCTATGAAATTAGGGAAGTATTTGGCATCAATTTAGGAAGTTAGTTAGAGATTGGGGTGGTTGTGGTGCATTGGATTTTAATTTCAGGACACCAATTTGACCCATTTGGGGCCCCAAGGGCTAAGTTTAGGCAAAATTAGGCCTAGTAGGTTGCCCTAACCTTCCAAAGTAAGTATGTAGTCTAGCTCTTTTGCTTTTTATAGAACTTTTTCAATTTTTGTGACATTATATACATTATTTATATATATATTAGAATTTTAGTGTAAAAGTAGCTTCTAAGTGAATTAAAGTGTCCAAAAAGTAAAAAGATACTTTAGTAAGTAGCTACAAACTAATAGAAAAGGGCAAAAAGACAAAGAAAAAATAAAAGTAGAAGCTGATAAAAGAAAAAGTCAAAAAGTAAAAGAAAAAGGAGAAAGATAAAGAAAAAGCTGAGGTTAAAGAAAAAGAAAATGAGAATTAGGGATTTGGAGGTGCAAGCAGGAACGTCGCTCCGGTCACGACGAGTTGCAACCTTTCCGGTCACCCCCGGATTTCTAATTTAATCCTTCTTTCTCCTTCCATTCCCCCCCCCCCCCCTGTGCTGTGACAATCTTTTGCGCTATTGTTCACGTCTTTCAAGCTTTGAATCGTAAACTGTGTTATTGTGCTGATTTTTTTGTGCTGGATATTTTCGCGCAATTTGCGCAATGAATAAAATTATTGTACTTTGAATTGTGTGTAAATTGTGTACTTGTGATGTAATTGTACTGGAATGTTGTTGGGTCGTTGCAATTGTGCCTAATAAACATGAGGTTTGGTGGAGCATGGATGAATTGAAGGCGCTGGTTTAGTTCGGCCAGTTGCTTGAGGATTCAGCATCTTTCGAATTCAATATTGCAACAGCACACACCACAAGGAGATTGTGAATCTCTTGAAGCGTGAAGAGTGGCGTCAGTACTGGAACTTGATAGGTTGAAATTCTGCAGACGTTTGTGCAAGCGACAATTCAGTTGTATGGGAGTCATCTCAACACTTGGAAATTGTCATCCAGTGTGTGAATTGTAGACATGTAGTCCCTGTGAACGGCCGATTTTTGAAGCTTCAACCGGTTTGAAATGCATCTGTGAAGATTTCGTGTTCCAAAGTGAAGTGTGCTGGAAGTGTAAAAATCAGGGTATTTGATTGGATGTTTTAAATTATTATTAATAATTATTTGATTAAATTATCATGTCAATTGATAGAATATAGAATATATTTTCGGTGAGTTTTTAAATCACTGAATTCGGACATCGCATGCATAAGTTGATAATTTCCAAACTTGTTTCATTGCTACAGTCGGAAAGTCCACTTGTCACCATTGAAGTTAAAGGATCCAGCTGTAAATTAAGGGTTTTTGGCTTTGCGTTTTGAATTCTTATAATTAGTAATTTGATTAAATTTTGATGATTTATTATAAATTACATAATATATCGTTTCATGGATTTAAAACAATTGACTTTGGGAAATTCATTAAAAAGTTATTAGTTTTTGAAGTTAACTAAGTTTTACAGTCAAGACTTATTGTCCCAAGAGTTAGGGATTCAGCTGAGAAATTAGGGTATTCGAACTTGAGTTCTAAAATTATTGTTACACATTATTTGATTAGAATTCAGTTATTTAAAATACATTATAGAGTATTTTACTATTTTATCTTGGAATAATTGGAATGGGTGGCTTCATTATCAAGTTATTAATTTCCGAACTTGATCAACTTGCACAGCCTTAAAAGACTTATTGTCACAATTAAGATTAGGGAATTGGCTGTGAACTGAGGGTATTTGGTAATGCATTTTCAAATTCTGATTATAAATAACTTAATTAAAGTTTGATTATTTATAATAAAACACAGAATATTTTGTTCATTAGCTTTGAAATTATTGTAATTAGGAATTTTATAAAAAAATTATGAATTTTCAAATACCTCTAATTTATACAAAACTAAAGGAACCTATTGACCAAACAATTAAGGGTTTGAGTTAGAGTTTTCAGTTTTGGATTAGGGTATCTTAGGGTTTGGTAATAGATGTAAGGTTATAGGTTAAAGTTAATTGTGTGTGGTAAAAAGGTTGTATTTGGAGACTTAGAAGAAACTTACTAGTTAATGGTACTAGTGTTTGATTGGGAATATTTATCGAGCACTTTTAGATGCATGAAGCTTTATTACATATGTTGAAATAGTTTTCTTTTGAAATGATCTGTAGGTAGAGCATGCTAACTTACCAAGTGATTGGCCCTATTGTCCTTGTGTGTTGCTTGTGACTGCAATTTTTTGTAAGTATATCCTAAATTTTTAAACTCTAAATCTTTTTGAAATATTAAAAAAGGTATATTTGTACTATGTTCAAAGTACTATAGTGGGCTGTACTGAGGTCAAGTCTTGCATTGCATCCATACACAAGTCAGTCCACCCTGAACTATTGTCAAGAACTATTGTCACAAGCCCTAGAACACTAGATAGGATAGAGATGTGCATGCTGAGTCTTTTATCTTATAATGGACTGTTGAGTGTTTCATGGGGTATTTAGTGGGAATAAGAATGAATTTTTATCCTATTTTCAAAACTTAAGTACATAGTGACATTTGAACACGCTACACTAACCTTACATAGATCATTCCCTGGTGTTCGAACTTGGTAGCATTTGGAATAGGGATTCCAAAAACCTAACTACAAGGTACTAGGGTCATTGGAGGATTTTAGAGTGCATATTAGGATGGTGTAAGGGTGCTGCCCTCATTTCACTTAGAGTAGTTTAATGTTAAAAAATTGATAAAAAAGTATTTAGGAGTCCATTGCTTGGAAGGCAAATTAGGTAGGTGTCCCATACACTCCTCGCCGGCCAACTCTAGGGTTTTTTTTCACCTTGTGGTGGAAAAAGCCTCATATGCATGAAGAGAAATCTTTTTATCTACATAAGAAGTGGTTTTAAAAAATGGAGACTTGGGGAAGCTCTTCTCCTTGACATTTTTTTTTCCTCATGCTCATGTAAAATTCAACATGACCATTTCCTATTTTAATTTTTAGAGGGAGTACATTTGGAGGAGACCTTCTCTTTGGGGGGAAACGATGTACAAAAAAAATACTAACACTGTGAGATGCATGAAGAAAAAATCTTTTTATCTACATAAGAAGTGGTTTTAAAAAATGGAGACTTGGGGGAGCTCTTCTTCTTGACATTTTTTTTTCCTCATGCTCATGTAAAATTCAACATGACCATTTCCTATTTTAATTTTTAGAGGGAGTACATTTGGAGGAGACCTTTCCTTTGGGGGGAAACGATGTACAAAAAAAATACTAACACCGTGGGATGCATGAAGAAGAAATCTTTTTATTTACATAAGAAGTGGTTTACGAAATGGAGACTTGGGAAAGCCCTTCTCCTCATCATTTCATTTTCCATCCTCCAACATAGGAATTTCAATATAGTCCTCTCCTTGATACATCAAGGGGATTTAAAACACATTTGAAGGAGTGAATGAATATTGAATTTATTGAAGATTAAAAAGTTAGGAAATAACACCTTCAATGGTTTATATCTTACAAGTGCAAGGTTTAGGAGTTCAAACTTTTTTATGACATATAATGAAAAGCAAATCACATGTGTTTGTCATTTTATCCATCCTAAAAAATAGAAGTATATTACTTTCAGGGTGGCATACATGGACAAGGTCTATAGTTTTTCTATAGGGTTTAGGGTATAGGGTTTGGAAAACCCTCTTCAATTTGTCTAATTAGTCTTACTATAATTATATATTTATAGACTGATTCTATGGTATTAACTAGCTACCAACATTGAAGGACAGGTCAGTTGTAGTCTATGGAAGACGCAATTAAGTCTAACTTCATTAGAGTTGGAGATGGCTCACATCTTCTACTATGATTGTTTCTTGACTAACGTGACTTTAAGATAGAGGCGACTGCTAGTGGGGGGCGAGTTCAGGTCCTGGGCGACCGCGTGTGGAGGCGTGGTCTTTTGGCTTGGTGTTGTTGAGCCCAATTTGGTGGAATGGGGTGTGTCGTACGCGTAGCATGCGGTAAATACCATTTACAACACCCAAACATGTAAACTAACTCAAAATATTGTCCCAGGGGATTCTAGTATGTTGTTGCAAGCCTCAATTATCCGTTCTTGCAACTTAAGTTCTCTCTTTCCAGAATCTACTCCGGATTCACTCTTTTTCCGGATTCCGGATCCATCTCTTCACTCACAAACACTGGTTTTTGGTACCTCTGTTTTACCCTCAAAGGGTCCGCCTTTGATTGTATAGAGGGGTAGGGACTCACCACTCTTATTTCTCACTCTTTCTTCCCTCTCAAAACCACAAAACACACACTTAGACCAACTGCTGCATTGGATTGACCGGAAACACTCTCACAACCTTCTGGATGGCCAACCCGGGAGGCAGGTCACACAGATCCGTAACAAGTCTTCTCCAGTACAACGACAGACCAATAGAAACCGGAACTAAGATGGGGATTGTAAGTTGTTCACTAGACAGAGCCTAGGGTTTGGCTGACCTTCCGGTAAGTGATATGGGATTTTTTCCACTGGCGGTTGCTTATCTCCGTACGGAACACTCCTTGGCATTCCGGATCTGCACCCACACCACTCCTAATCGGATTCCCGTTCCAGGAGTTTAAAGACACATGCTCAATACCAAAATCACTAGTCTAGACTTCGTCACAAACGTTCCACTCAACTTAGCTCCAGGTCTCCTTAGATCCGGATTCCTCCTTTCCTCCTCTGTTCTAACACTTTACACACTCACAAGGAAACACAAGGAAGTTGGATATACGACAGATCAATCCCTAAGGGTCCACTTGGTGGCTCAGATTAAAATAAGGATGACAAAATACAAAACTATAATGCTAGGATGGAATGAGAGGCAACAAAACCCGCCTCTCACTTTAAAAACTCAAAACAACCAAAGCCAAAAAGGTAAAAAGACCACCTAGAAATCCAGGTGACCACTCACAAACTCCCCGAGAAATCCGGAAAAGTGAGATCCTATAAATCCGGAACCCGGTCCCACACCTTCAAATCTGGATCTGGTACAAAATTAAAATCCTACCAACCTAAAGAAAGATCCTATCTACTTCCCCTTCCGCGCTTTCTTCTGGCTGCTCCCGCCTTGACTTGCTGGTGCTCGCGTGGATGACCTTGGAGTTCCCTTCGGGGTGGCCTTAATGGGGGTCATCCGTAACGCCGCTCGGGTCTGTATCTTCCGAATTTTCGGAGGAGAGTATTCCGCTTCTTCGTCGTCGTCGTTCTCTGATCCAGTTCGGTACTCTTCCTCCTCAGATTTCTCAATCTGAGTTATCTCCCTCTCGTTCTCCTCGCTAGGAGACGTCTCATCCAAGACGATGGGCTCGATCTCCTTCCTTGGTTGCTGCTCCTCCACCATATGCTTGAATTCCTCCGGATGAGATCGGGCCGGATTCAACAACCCCCCAATCCGCTCTATCAGTTAGCCACGAGCTTGGGTGTGCGGTGTCAGTAGCGGCTCCTTTTCCGAAAGGTTGAACACTGGGATGGGTGGAGACACCGTAATCTCTGGAGGTGCCAACTCCCGTCTTGTATCCGGCTGCGTGCTAGGCTCAAATGCTGACTTCATGCTCCCTCGGATTGTCTTCTCCAACTGCTTGGAGAAGGGTTCCGTCGAATATCAGAGAGTCTCCTACGGGGCTTGTGGTTTTGAAGGTAGCGGCATTGAGGCGATGAGCTTGACGGGTGTCTCCGTGTTGAAATGGATCTCCGGAAAATTGGAGAAGTCCATTATCCGTTCGGGGTCGATCTGTCCAAGCAGCTGCCTCATCTCCTTGAGTGTGAGCTCCATCCGGGAGGAGAAGTCCACGAGTATCCGGATGACCTTGGATCCGGTGAGGTGCCCTTCCTCATCAATAGGCTCTGGATTAGAGCCACCTTCATCACCATATCGGCCGGCTTGTCTACTAAGCCGGATAAGTTCTTCAATAGCTGGAGGGCTTCCTTTTCCCTTTGCTTCGCTGCAGCCATCTCCCCTTGCGCCTAGCTGAGTCTTGCTTGAAGATCCGCTTTCTCCTTCTCCAAGGCTACAATCTGCCTGTCCTTCCGCTCGAGGACTTCCGGATTTCGAAGTTTCTTCAATGCGTCGAGGATGTCTTCCGATTCCGTCTTTAGCTCTCGGCCTATCCTCCTGAGCAGATCCATCAGGCTCTCGTGGTACTCTTGCGCTTGGAGTACCCAGTTAAATCCGGTTTTGAAGAACCCAGATATGCTTCCTTCCTCCTCTTCCGAGATCCTCTGTTGAGCCGGAAGCTTTCCCCGCGATGTCGGATCCATCGACTTCCGGTGCCTCCACTCCAAGGGTTGCTCGTCCTCTTCCACCGGCGGCTGCTCTGCCATCACTTCTTCCGTCAGGCCATATTGGAGGATGGTCGCTCCGGTGTTGTACTCCACCATTTCTGCATCGTTGAGAAGCTCTGCATGGTGGTAGAGATGGAAAAGATATGGCCCTATAGGGCTGGTCTTTCCCTTTCCCACGTTGGCGGCAAGCTTGGCGACTACGGAGCCAATCACCTTGCCCCAACTAACTGGTCTACCCTCAAAAACACCAAATATGGTGTTTGCTACCGTAACCGTAACCCGAGTAGGCTTTTCCCGGTACAGGATAGGGATCAGGAACTCTAGGGTATGCCTATGTCGTGGATCTAGGTAGTCACTAATCGCATACCCTTCCTTAGAATGGGCAGCGTTCTTGAACTTTCCTACTGTAAACTTGTCCGGGAGGCTAAACCGGATCCCTTCTTGGGAAATCCGTAAACCTTAGCCCAGACTTCATCAATCCAGGTCTGAGGCCTTCCTCTCACCGTCAACTCATACTGGTTTGACGCTCCTACTATCAACTCTTGGATCATTTGGTCGTTCTTTATGGTCCATGGCCGCATGAACAGACCGACACACCCTATCTCACTAAGGTCATCCTCTAGCTGGGATCTGTCTCTCAGCCTTTCCGGAATGGTTGGACAAACCATCTGGCCAGTGACCAAAGTTTTCTGGATATCTCCCTCCGCCATCTCAAACCACTCTAAAATCTTAATACACTATCACCTCTCACCCAAGCACTAACTCACCACTCTTTCACTCAGCTATGTGCGCACAAAACAATTGTGGGAAAAGAGGAAGAACAAATGGCAGTGGCGGGGTTAAGTACCCGTCAAAATACCGACCGTTTCTAAAGTGGACCGTTTACTCGTAACAAGTCCCTATTTCTAGACCAGAAGTCTAGACAGTAGGCTGTCGCTATCCAGGTTTCCGGAATCCGTATCCGTCCTGGATCCCGTTACGGAATAGCTGGAGTGTTCTCTTAGTCTAAATGAGTTGTTTAGGTTAAGGGGGCTGTTATCTTTTTTCCCTATTAGAAATTTTGAAAATTTCTACATACTTATACCCTTATAAATACTAACATGGTGACTTCTAAGATTACGGCCTGCGACAAAGTGACTGCAGGTGGGGGGCGAGTTCAGGTCCTAGGTGACCGTGGGTGGGGGTTGGATTTTTGGCTTGGTGTTGTTGAGCCCAATTTGGTGGAATGGGGGGCGATTTTGGGTGGGGGTGAGTTCAAGTCCTAGGTGACTGCGGGTGGGGGTTGGATTTTTGGCTTGGTGTTGTTGAGCCCAATTTGGTGGAATGGGCGGCAACTATAGATGGGGGGCGAGTTCAGGTCCTGGGTGACCGCGGGTGGGGGTGACTTCAAGTCTTAGTGTTGTGAAGCGTAGTTTGGTGGAATGGGAGGCGACTGCAGGTGGGAGGTGAATTCAAGTCTTGGGCGACCGAAGGTGGGGGCGACTTCAAGTCTTGGTGTTGTGGAGCGCAGTTTGGAGGAATGGGGGGCAACTGCGGGTGGGGGCGACTTCAAGTCTTAGTGTCGTGGAGCGCAATTTGGTGGAATGGAGGGTGACCGCGGGTAGGGGGCGACTTCAGGTCCTAGGCGACCGTGGGTGGGGGCAACTTCAAGTCATGGTGGTTTTGAGCCCAATTTGGTGGAATGGGGGGCGACCGCGGGTGGAGGCATGCCTTCCAATCCAAAAAAGTTTTAACAAGTATAACGAGTTCCACTTTTAACATCCAAGAACAAGTCACTACATTAGGACCTTCGGGTCTTCAAGGCATCTTCGGGTGATGCATGGAAGTTATTGGCTTCCTAGAAGTCATTGTTCTTGTGGAGGTCTTGGGTTCGATCCCCAATGAGATCAATTTGGTTTGGTTCTTGTAGCCAACCTAAATAAAAAAAAAAAGACGTCAAGCTAATTTCCTGTGGTATGTGGGAGGGAAGGTGATTTCATTCTCAAGGTCTAGGGGATGGTCCATGAGAGTCATAAGAAATCAATATTGAATTTCTTACGAAAACATGTGTGGTGCAACCTTGCACCTCATACATTCCCATATGAAATTCAATATTGACCATCTAAACCCTCATAGTACATCTCCAAAACCTTGGGAATCAAATGATGTTTCTTGCTCACATATCAGAGTGACTGAACTTGACGTTTTGTCTCTTTGGAGAGAGATTATTTTCTGTATACAAAAGTTGAAGTAAACCTTGGATAACTTTTACAAGAACATATTGAATGTCCTCTATAGAATACTTAGCCAAAGAAATCGTACATTGTATAAGGATTTGCATGTTACGCTTCTTCATCTTTAAACGATGAGGTGGCTAATTTTGAGTCCATAAATGATAGAAACTCTCTATACATGATAGAAGAGAATCTCTTCATCCTGTAAATTTTGAAGTGTAAGAAGGGGTGGTCCTCCTTGGAAAGTTTACTTCCAAAGACCGCATCTATAATTTGTAACTTAACAATTTACAACGTATAAGAAAGATGATTTCAAAGGTGTCCCACTTGTCTATTTCGAAATTTCTTGTATCTTGTGGGTGACCAATTTTGAAGGATTGGCATGCAAAAAAAAGAAATGATAGCATTCAAACACCCTTGATGGTTTGAACAATGTCTTCATCAAAGACAACAATCTTTTGACTTGATGTGCATATGCTTCATTTGTTGTTCATTTCAATGTGCTCTGCAACATGTATGTTTGCATTTATGACCTTTTCCACCCCAAAAGGCTTTAGGGTTGTGTAAAAAAGTCAAATTCATGTTCGATGTAGAGCAAACTCGAAGAAATTAGAAGAAAACTTTGGACACTTCTAAAGTAAGTTGTATAATATTATTATGCAATGGTAGAATGTAAGCATTTCAAGTTCTCCCTTTTTGTTTCAATAGAAGTCAATCATGTCATGTAGTTTTGTATTTTTGATTCCCTTTTTCCCTTTTGGCCCATTCCTTTTTTTTCTTTGTGAACATTGTAGACATATTTTTGGAACCATAAAGAAACAACTCAAAATCTAATTCCACATTCTAGACCATATCATAGTGGTCTTATGATTTTATTTGAAAGCAAGCGAAATAGAAGTGGGAAGTTGTAATGCCAATGTTTCTACCCCATATCAAGGGTTTTTTTTGCTATTATTTATGATGGTCCATCCTTTCTAGACCTACGGTTGCCCAGGACCAATGGTCGCCCCCACACCAACGATCGCCCCAAAACCCATGGTTGCCTACATTTGCGAGCACCTCTAGAACCCACAGTCACCTGTTTTGCATGTCCCAGACCCGCACGTGCCTCAAGGTGACCTCAAGTACTTAAGCGGTTGCCTTGACCCTTGGTCGCCATTCTTGGTCTTGCGCATTGGCTTTCATCCACCTTGAAGTGGTTGAATGCGTGCTCATGGGCCAAGGTGACTTCAAAAGGGGAAGTTTTTTGCCCATTTTTCTCTCCAAGTTCAAGTCAAGAACGCCTCGTTTTTTAAAAGAAGACCATGTCTACTTCAAAGGAAGGAAGTAGTATGGGTTGGATATCAACTTGGGACAAGGACCTTGATAATCCTGCAGCGTTTGTTGTAGATATAACTACCAAGGAGGTAATTGGGGGTGCCGGACCATCCAAGACAAAGAAGTCCAAGATAGCACACGATAAAGACCCTATCTATCCTCCAGCATGATATACAACCTATGCACATGAGGCTTGTGTGCAATGATATGAGAAAAAAAGTGTACAATATTTGGAGAGGAAATACTTGAGAAATAAAGAGGTAGGCATCCAATCCTTGAAGGACGAGTTGGAGGACTTTATTACAAGGAAATGCAAGGAATCTTTGGACTATGCAGATGTGGATGAAGTGTATTTCAACCAATGGCAAATGTGGATTGGCAATTGCCTACAAACTGGTATATTCAACACCAAGAAGTTGATGCTTGAGTTGCGACCTACAGTGCCCGGATTTGGAGAAACAGATAGGGCCCAAGAGTTCCGTGAGAAGATGGATTGGTGGCCAATTGCAGCAAAAAGATTGTCAAGGTCTAAAGCTAGGGGTATGGGGTGGCAGACGAATGCATTGAAGGTTGCATTTACGAGAGATAGTGGTTCATATATCATGTGGGTCTACTCAGAGGCCAAGGTGGTCCCACTTACTAGATTTGACCATCAAGGAGGATATGCAAAGGTGCGCAAGGTAAGCATTGAAGGGATGTCCACGATCCCAGTATATGTACATTTTGCGGGGAAATTGTCAAAGCAAAGGAACAAACGCGATACAAGAGTGGAACGGTCAATGGAGGCTTTGGTATGCCTGTTGAATCATCCAGCTATTATTAAATTCCTAGCAGTCCATGACCAAACAATGGAAGCATACACTTTGGGGTAGAATCATGGTGGTAATTTCAAAGAGTTGCTTCATTTGAATGAGAAGGTGGTGCCGCATGTGGAATGGCATGAAATCAAGTTGGTCAAGCAACTTACAGGCCAACAACAAAAAGAAATTAGCCTCTTTTGAAGACACAAGGAGAAGTTGGCGTGGGCCCTAGTCTATGTGACAAGTCTTATGCACAATGTAGGGGTGTTGCACAATGACTTGTCACTTGTGAACATATTGTTGCATTATCCCCCCTTCTCAGATGAAGAGATCAACATTGGGATTTGTAATTAGGGAATTGCAAGTCGTATTCAAGAAAGAGCTCCCTCACATTTTGGATATGAAAAACAAGAAAAACTTGATGCTGAGAGGATGGGCCATTGGTGGGCAGCTCCAGAGTTGTTCTATTTGTTTGGGCTAGAGGGTTTAGATACAAGTCTAGATGTGATGAAAGCGACCTACAAATATTCGGTGAAATCTGACTCTTATTTGATTGGAAAGTTGACCCAACGCATGAATATAGAACACATGGTTGAATACAACAAGGACTTATTTAGAAATCATGAGTCATCAAGGTACTTTGCCATGGAGTTACGTGAACTAGGTGATCTTGATGTTAACAGAAGACCAACATGTGCGCAAGTCGTGGACTCCTCATGGGTAAATCATGGTTCATGAAACCACCTAAATTCGTCTTTCGGGACTTTGTCCTCTCATAGGATTTGATGTAATAGTTTTCTAGTGGGAATAGTAACATTGGCCACCTTTTGTGCATTCCATTTTGGAAAAGCAATGCAAGTGTATAAACTATTTTTAATGTGAAGTGCATGTTTGAACCCAAAATATTGAGTATTGTACATATACATCACCTACTTGCATGCATTTGGGTTTGAATATGATTTCTTTGTATGGTTCATTTGGGGGTTAGTCAATCTAATTGTTAAGGCAATCTAATTTCACTATTCAATGAAGGTATGTGCCGTCGCGGTTGGGGGTTTGGGACCCATGGTCGCCCTAGACCCGCATGCGCCCCCAATTGGGATTCCCGTCAATCATGGTCGCCTCAGACCTACACGCACCCCCTCGTTGCAATTGCCCTTACCCGTGGTCGCCCCAGACCCATAGTCACCATCACCTATGGTCGCTGGCGGTTGTCCTGGACCCACGGTCACCTTCCCGACCCGCATGTGCCCACCCCCCTATGGACCCGCACATGCCCCATCCAAAGCCGCGCTCGCCCTGAGGCAACTACGAATACAAAATCAAAGCCTAAACTTGTAGTCTCCCGTCTTTCCCTTTTGTGCCTTGTCTTTTATCGACCTGGAAGTGGCTAATTGCAGGCTTGAGAGGGGAGGTGGGTGTTGTGAGGAGGATATTCTATCCCTCTTCATGTCACTTTCATCCATTGATTGTAAATCACACCGAATTGTTTGAAACTTGATTGTGATTGTAAATGTTTATGTTTATGTATTTGTAAATGTGAATGACCATGAGGTCATAGATTTAAGTTTGTACAACAAGGTTTTAGGCTTTTTGTATTTGGTATAGTATCCAAGTACAATTGATCATATAGATTGAGCACTATGGAGAATGAGCCCCCACCATTGATGCCTGCCACAATCAAATGCCTTACACGACAAGAGATGAAGCTCATCCGCGACAAGGGTTGGAAACGGTGCGGTAAAATTCACAAGAAGCATGTGGCCATTTTGATCCATCCAAAGATTAAGGCATTTAAAGGTTGGAGAAATGAACCTGAGCCTTGGAGTTACAAAATGGTTTGCAAATACGTGGATTGGTGCCACATCAGCAAATTATTTCCCTTGTGTCGACACAAAGAACATCTCAAGCAAAAAAAAGTAAAGCTTGCATACTCTAAGGACGAGGGCTTCATACTTAGATGTTGTGAGGTGTAGAAGCACTTGTATTTGGAGGACTCAACTTACCGAAACGACAATTTCTATTTCTTTCTTGTGAGAATGGTGTATGCTGAATATGTGTTGAAGGAGGTGGATTGGTCAACATTGAAGGAGGTCCCTATTGCGATCATTCCCTAGACTACAAAAATTTTATGACCAAATGAACTTGTGGATGTAAAGAAGATGTTATCGAAGGTGAAGCGTGGGAAATCATTTGTTTGCGATGAAAGCGTGGTTTGGTCAGAGACTTCTAGCTCTGATCAACACACCCATGAATACGATGGATATTCTTTCCACAACGATGACGAGGAGGTTGCCATACAAGAATCTAGGCTGGCTGGCTATGGATGTGGGAGTCCACCAAAGTGGACAATTAGCCCAAGAGCCCATCATAGTACAAGACACGGATGAAGAAGGCATGGATGATGGGGTGGCTAGGAAAGTGGACCCCGTTTTGCGAGAGGGTGACGGGAGTGGCGAAGGAAGCGATTCAGAACATGAAGAGGCAATGTTGCTTGCCAAAATAGAAAGTGCAAAATTAGCATTGCATGCAAAGAACGAGCAATTGAAAAATTTGAAGGAGCAAGAAGCGAATCCCACTTTCGTAGAGGTATTGAAGCAACAATTGAAGGCCATAAGGAACGTCATCGAAGAGAATGACAAGGGCTTCCATTCCTTCAAAAGAAATTGCGATTTTTATTTGAAGGAAATGAAGAGTGGGAAGGTGCATAAAATGGACTATTATTTGATATGGGAATCAAAACTTGAAACCCTTGTCCGCAAACATCAGTAGGTACAAAATGAAAGGCGAAGCCTAGAACTTCAAATAATGGAGAAGAAAAAAAAATATTATGAGGCCGCCGTCCAACATATTCCAAAACTAGAGCTTTTGGCTTCTTCCTTAGCATATGGTAGTGTTGCTAGAGAATTAGCAACACTTGAGAAGTTGGTGAAGTTCCATGAGCAAAGATTACCATTGATGGTATCGGAGTTGAAAGCTCTAAGGGCAGAAAGTCAGGTTTTTTTGGATTGGTACAAGTGGATTAGAGCTAGCATAGGAAAGTCTGATGCAAAATTATAGCAAATGGGTCTGGAGCCCATTTTGAAGGACTACCTCAACAAAGAATAAATTACCTAGGAATACAATGAGGATAAATACTTTCACCACGATTATTTTGTATATTGCCTATCATGGTTTTATAAAGAAATGCAATGTTTTGAGATAAAACAATGTATATGGTGTCTTAAAGCAATGTGTGTACTAGAATAGTTAAATTGGTGTGGGCGCACTAGTGGTGTGCATGGAAGGGAGAAAATGCCACACCATTTTTGGATCTTACAACTTTTCTATATGGATGAATATGTCTTTCTCATGTTTTGGAAGAAGGTGATGGTATGATGAATGGAATGGGATTCTCACACATAATTACAATCGAATAGGAACATGGGATTGATGGGAAGTTCTTGATTCTTGACCGTAAAAGTCAACATAGTATGTTGTGAGAATGTCCTCATGAAATCTATAGTACAACTTGTATTTATGATTTTCATATGAATAGTGGAGAACTAAAAACCGATTGTGCCCAAAATACCATATTAATCAAGGAAATTTATTGGGCTTATTTGTCTCGGGTGATTTGCTTCATTGTTCCTCCTTGTATATAAGATTTTCTAGAATTCTAGCTTTAGCGTAATTTGAAGAAAATTACAATGGATATTGAGGAATTAGGTAGGTTTTATATGTAAGTTGGCCTACTCATATTTTTTATGAATTAAAATTTTGACCCCTAAGGACAGGGTGAACCATTTGAAGGTATGGTAATGTGTAGTCAACATGTCAACATCCATGAAAAGGGGCATGTTGTATTTGAACGCCTTTTATTCCTTCTTTGGCCAAGTATCTTGAAAGCTTAGAGGAAAAGCTTCCTATAATTAGAACCTCATGATTTTAAAGAATATGAAAGGAAATATCCAATTGGATAATGATGCTCTACTCTAGTGAGTAGTGACCTAGTTTTCTTCTCAATGCAAGTGAAAGTAATTTGGAAAGTTAAACTTTAGGAGCTTTGTTGATTTGATTCATACAAACTATTTTTGGAAGAATTGGAAAAGATCATTCTCGATATGATTTCAAAAATTGGTACTTTGGTAGAGAGGAAAAAAAGGTAGTATTAAATAAAAATCAATGCCATATGGAATTGCTGTACATAGGTATGCTAGGAAGTCGTAGAAGTGGAATGAAAGAAGCAAAACCTAAACCACTCCATCATACTTGCCAAAACAACTAGAAACATAGTGTAACTAAAACCTAACCCTTGTCATCTATTATGATGGGAAGTAAGGCTAAATTGCATGATTCCTATGAATGTCTAGTCAATTACATTTGGGTTGTTTTGAGAGCCACTTCCTTCACCTTGTTCGTAGGTCGATGCTTCCCCAACCCCAAGCTTTCACTTTGCACGGGTTTGTGAAGTTGGTCCGTCTCCCTTTAAAATTGATTGCAACACGTTGGAGTCCTATAGAGCTTGGAGGGTCCTTGTTGTTTGCGGAGAATGTGCTTCCAACAAGTAGTCAAGTGCTTGACTTTGGTAATATGGTCCGTACGTAGAGTCTAGGTAAGCCATACTAGTCAAGTCTTTTAGGGAGGTACTATCATCTTGATTAGCCACCCTTTGTCCTTCTAAATTCCAACGGTGTCGTTGCGGATGAGGACCCCACTTGAAGGTTGAGGAGGTCTTGTCCCAATATCCACCAAGGCATTGGAAGAAGAATGCCCTCCTCCCTTCATTTTATGGCCCCTTTCCCATGAGCCTCGGTGCAACTTTGGCAATTTCGTTTGGGTCTATTTCCCAATTCAATTGCGAGCTAGTAGGTCCTTTTTCTTGATCATGTTGTCTTTCTTGCCAACTCCAAACCAAATCTCGGCCCCACAAGGTTGTGTCAACCATAGTATCACGTGTGTGTTCCCAAGAAGGAGGCATATAGGTCGTCAAGTTGAACATGGTATACAAGCGATCATGGAATGGTGCTGAACAAATCACACAACGTCGTCTAATCAAGCATTGTGTGATGAGACATTGGGGGTGGTATACATGTGCACAAGATCCTAGTGCCCAACCCCCTTCGGGACCAAATTGTTCAAGACATATGGGGCATTTGGTATGGTCCAAAACAAAAGGTGCAAGCTTGGGCCACAATAGCATTCGTTTCTTCTCTTCTATGTGGCTAGACATTTGGTTTTTGTGGTCCCGACCATTTTTATTCTAATCTATGACCTCCTTTTTTTGGCAATTCCACCATGCACATGTTATTGGGAAACATGTCCTCCAACAATGCCCATGACGTCAGTCCATTCTCACGTTTAGGAGCATTTGCAACAAAGTTTCTAGAAACTTTCTCTAGCTCCTTCGCAACTTGTTGGGATCTATCCATAGAGAGAATGCAGGCCACCTTCCAATGGTAGTATGTGGTAGTCAACTCAGCCAACTTTCTTCGAAGCATCTTACTTTCTTCTTGAAGTCCATGGTCTTTCTCTAATTGAATAATTGATGGAACCACAGGAAACGAAAGAGAGTCTTGGGTCCCATTGAGTTCAATTGTGTCATTAGTAGTATATCTTGTGACAATAGTAGGAAGTGTATTCGGAATGATGGGGGAGCATCTAGTGCACTTGGCAAGAGGAGAACGCTGAAGGATATGGTTGGTAAGGTCCCCCACAACCTTGTCCACATTTTGGAGGTCCTGCTCAACAAAGGCGTCATCCATATCCGACAAAGTGAAAGTGTCATGGTCTTTCTCACGAAGGCGTTGCAGTTTTGTAGTTTGTTGAGAGATGAGTATACTTTTGTATTCACACTCAAATCACAATTTCCTCATTTCATTCTACAATGAAGAAATTTCAACATCTTTGGTCTTGAGGAGGTCTAGAGCTTTTGCCAAAGTCATAATGTCGTGGCTCGAGCCCATTGTTGATGGAGAAATGGGAACACGGTCAGTTTCTTCTATAGCCATGTCCTCATCAGGCCCGAAGTCAAAGACGTCCTTTGTGCGTTGTGTTGGCAACGATGGGTTAAGAACTATAGTTGGAATTGATGCGGGTCCCATTTGTGTTGTTGAACATTGTACTCTAGATGGTTGCCTTGGTCGTTGTCCTGTAGATGTCGCAAGTCCTTCTATAATTTCGTTTTGAACCTCACTAGGGCAAACAGATTGCTCCACGATTGGTATTACCCTATAGACGCGCGTACCATTAGAGTCATCATCTTCTTCAGACTCCTTAGTGTCAACCTCAATGGCAGGGGTTTGCGTTTTGTATGCACTTCGAATAGGACCAAGTCCCCTCTCGAGAAAGGCTAGAACTCCTCTTGGGATGAAACCACTCACTAGACAAGTGACATACATACTTCCCTTGATTGTGCTCCAATCAACCTCTTTGTTTAGAGCGACCTCAATATATGCTCCTCTAGCAAGGAAGAGGGGGACCTCGTTCCTATCTACAAAGGCGGTTTTGTAGAGGACTTGCCACAATTCAATGCATCTTTGAAGGAATGTTGGATTCTCACAGTACTTCAAGTTGGCCTTATTGGTGTGCCAATTATAATGATGATGTCATAAAGGAAAGAACTTCCTGATGTGGCACCACTCGATGTAGTCTTCGCAGGTTTGTATTGTCCAAGGCTCTGGTTCTTCATTCCAACCCTTAAAAGCAAGGTGGGCTTCACTATTGAACACGTGCAATTGCTTCCGATGAATAGTGCCCCTACGCTTGCGAAGTTTGTCTTTGGTAGCCTTTAGTAATGCCCCAGTGGTCTATACAGCAACACAGATAGGCAATGCCCTAGCATTGTTAACTCCAATGGCCATCAATGATTGTCTTGTCTAAGGCTCAAAAAACTCATTTGGGAGTTTAGATGGTCCACAACTACTAAGGTAAGAAGGATGGATGAATGTTATAAATAGTAAATAGTCAAGGTTCACGCATGTAGCCACTAAAGGATACAAGACAATAAGCCTCAATGAAAGGTGCCCAAAAGGTCTTGGGCAAGTGGATAAATAGGTGGGGCGAGCGCGGGTGAGAGTTGGTCATGGGGTGCGTGTGAGTGGGCGACCACTGGTTGAACCCGCGGTCTCCAAAGGCGCGCACGAATCTCAGGGAGCGACCACAAGTCTGGTAGGGCGCATTCGGGTCCAAAGAGGCAATTGTGGGTCTAGGGGTGCGTGCGGGTCCTAGACAGGGCGACTGCGGGTCCAAGGGCACATGTGGGTCTTTTGGGGGGCGATTGTGGTTTCAGGGGCGCGTGCAGGTCCTCTGGAGGGTGACTGCAAGTCTTTGGGGGCACTTGTGGGTCCTTTGGGAGGCCACTGCAGGTCTTTGAGGGCGACCGCAGATAATTGTGGGGCATTACTTCTCTTCGGGTTCTCACTTCGTATCTTTGCTTTGTAGCTTGCCACGTACTCCACACCCACGGTCGCCCACCAGCCTAAACTCGAAGTCGCCCTACCCGTGGTCACCCACACCCGAGCTCACCTACAACCGCATGCACCCCTTTAGAATGCTACGTGGAAGACATGTGTCTACCACATGGCATCCAGGCGGCCTCACGGGTAGGGTGAAATTTTTTTTAAAAGTCAAAGCTAAGTTTGACTCTATTAGATGGACAAGAAGGTCTACTTGACGTGTTGGATGTCGTGTTTGTCGTGTTGTCGAATTGTCCGCCGGAACAACCCTGGATACTCGATGCAGTGAAGAAACTTCCACATCCAAAAGAATTGGGATGGAAGGAGAAGCAGATCGAGAATCTAGAAAAGGAGAAGACTGACCTACAATCCAAATTGAGTTGGGCAAAAGGGAAGTTAGCCATAGCAAAGCAAAGGGAGAAGGAAGTTCTACAGCTTGTCAAGAACCTATCCGATCTAGTGGATAGACCCGCGGAGCTCATTGTCAAGGCCTCCCTCGTCTAGAACCAGCTAATAGAAGAAGGACATTTGATTGGATCTAAGGAAGTCTGGATTCTAGTTGACTTCTCATCAAGGATGGATTTAGTACTGAAGGAGATGCACTAGCTCTTAGGAAGGATTGATCCGGACCGTGTCATGGATTTTTTCTACTTTTTGGAAATCCACTTTGACACGAAAACTCCAGTGAAGTTAACAGCATCTCTACCACTTCTGTCAAGATTGGAAGTTCCTAGGGAGACTCTCCGGCATTCAACAGAGCCCTTCTCAATTCAATTGGAGAAGACCATCCAAGGGAGCGTGAAGACAGTTCGGGAGCCAACCAAGTAGCCGAATGCAACACAAGAGTTGGTGCCACTAGAAGTTACCATCTCGCCATCAATTTCAACGATCCGTCTTCCTCAAAAGGAAACTCTTCAGACACCTAGGTTGCTTATTCGGAGTGACCTAGCGGACTGGATTCGAGGACTAAAGAATCCGGCTCAGACTCATTCGGAAAGCTTCAAGCACATGCAGCAACCTCAACACGGGTAAGAGAAGACCACCATCGTGCTGGATGAGACCTCTCCAAAAGAAGAAGAAGATGAGAGGGAGATCACTCATATTGAGAAATCTGAAGAAGAGGAGTACCAAACCAAATTAGAGGAGGAGGACATGGAAGAAGAAGACTCGCCTCCAGAAATCTAGAAGATCCAGACCCGGGCAGCGTTCAATCCAGACTCCGGTGAAGGCAACTCCAAAAGCAACTCCGAGGGCATCCATCCAGGCACCAACAAGTCAAGGCAGGAGCAATTAGAAGAAGGCACGAAAGGTGAAGTAGTTAGGGTTCAGTTAGTTAGGGTTTGAATTTTGAATCTAATCCGAGTTTCCAAGCGTGGGTTTGCGTTCCGGATTTTTAGGATCTGATTTTCTGGGTTTCTCGAGAGGTTTGTGATTGGTCACCTAGATTTTCGAATGGCTATTTGGCTTTGGGTTTGGGGATTTTTAAGTGAGGGGCAAGTTTGATGCCCTTTCATTCCATCCTAGTGCTTATAGTCCGTATCTTGTCATCCTTTCTTTAATCTGAGTCACCAAGTGGACATTCAGGAATTGATCTATCGTATATCCAACTTTTCTATGTTTGTTTGTAAGAGTGTTGAAGTGTAAGAGAGAGGAGGAAGAAAGGAAGAATCCGAATCTAAGGTGACTAAATCTGATTTGGAAGGAAACGATTGTGATATAGTTTAGGTTGGTAAATACGGTATTGTGCGTGGTGCCTTTAAAACACTAGAACTGAAATTCAGCAAGGAGTGGCGTGGGTGCGAGTCCGGAATACCAAGGAGGATTCCGTGCGGAGATAAGCAACCATCAACAAAAAAATCCCCATCCTATTCTCCTCAAAGGGTCTACCGAACCCTAGGATCAATCTATTGAATGACTAACAATCCCCCATCGGTTCCGATTTCTATTGATCTATCGTTGTAGTAGAAAGGACTTGTTAGGCTATGAGTAACATGCCTTCCAGATTGGCCATCTGGGAAGTTGTGAGAGTGTTTCTTGGTTTGATCTAGTGCAATATTTGGTCTAAATGTGTTTTGTGTAGTTAAGAGAGAGAAGAAAGTGTGAGGAATACAAGTGGTGAGTCTGTATCCCTCTACAAGATCAAAGGTAGACCCTCTGAGGATAAAACAGAGGGACCAAAAACCAGTGTGTGTGTGAGAAGTGACGGATCCAAATTCTGGAAAGGAGTGGATCCAGATTGGATTCCGGAAAGGTAGTGATTCAAAAAAGAGAGAAAAAGAAGTGAAGAGAGAGCTTAAGTTGGTAAAATAGATAATCTCGGCTTGCAACAACAGTCTAAAATCCCTTGGGAAGATATTTTGAGTCATTTTACGACATTTTGGTATCGTAATGGTAGTTATGTTCCACTGAGCGTACGACAAATACTATATTGGTATGTGACACACCTATTTTGGTTCTACACTCTTTTTCGAGCTTTTTGTATGTAAAATTGCATTTAAAATAACAAAATATGAACCAAAAAAAAAAGAATGAGCCCTTGGTGACGAATTGGGGGCTCACAATTACAAAGCAAGAACGTGACTTCAGCACGCTCTAGAAGCCACCACATTGAGAAATGAGGGTCGTGATCCACGAGGGGAAGCTTAAGGCCATGCAATGCTAGTTCTTCAAACTCCACAAGAAATACAAGTTGGTTCATCCATCACATCATTCAACGATTCGTTGTCATATGATGAATTACCTACCACCATAGATGCACCAACTATAGAAACCGAGGGAAACTAAGCGATTCCAAATAACAAAGAACTCATAGAAGAACGTGCCAAAAACGTCAATCTCCAAAGTCGTTTGGATGCACTACTAGCGCAATATTATCAATGGAAGTTGGCTTGTGTCTTCACAATGGATCGAAACAAACAAATGGTCTCAAAGTTTAATAAAGTTGTCAACAATTACTTTGAACACAATCAAGAAAGGGTCTTTGGCTTAACATCATAGGCCCATACAGATGAACTTTTCAACATAGCAACAATGGCACAAAAAGATATTGGTGGCGAACATATGACTATTGATTAGTCCAAACACAATTGGGATTTTGAGAATGCAATTTTTGCACATTTGCAAATTGAACCACGATTGTTGTGGCCAAATGCTGCCAACTTCGTGTTAAACAATACTACGTGCCCCATTTGTTTAAATCCATTTGGTCCAGAAGGTGGAATGCATTTGGGCACGTGCGAACACATATACCACCCATTGTGCTTAATCAGCTTAATGATATGTCGTAGGCGATGTGTAATATGCAAGGCTCCTTTCTACAAGCACTTGTATGAGTTGTTCGACCTAGTTTCATACATGCCTCCAAGTTGGGAGTTCAATACAACCAATGCTCTCGATCATTGGAATGAATGGGGAAAAGACTTAGTTTGGAGTTGGCATTATAAGCATCACTCTTTGGAGAGGCCATCGCTCTCTAACACATGAGGTTGAGAGACCAATCCGACTAAAATTGCTAGAGTATGCAAAAACTTGATCCCCGTTAAAGACAAGTTCAATCTCAGGAAAAGGAATTTATTTTACCAATGTTTCAATGGGCATTGGGATGAGGTTCTTCATGAATTCCGATTTGGACCCCATCTAAAAGGGTGGTTATGGGGTGTTGATGGACTTCTTATAACTGATGATGATGGGATTCTTATTGTTGACGATGACGAATATGATGCACCTACCCCTCGAGAGATGCTACAACTATCGGAATCAAAGTAGAGAGAAATCTTTAAGAGCAATGCACTAGATTTTTTGCTCAACGAACACAATCCAAGGACTCGGCAAGCTCTTCAACAAATGCAACAATCCCAATTTATGAGGGCCTTATTGGAAGAAGATGGGCTAGTATGACAAACAGGGTCCAGGATTTGTTGACTTTGTCTAGGCTCGGACGAAGACAACATTGGAGAAGTGGGGATGCACAACAATGAAGCAAGCCCAAGTGGCATGTCAAGCAACCCTATGACTATCGACTGAGTTCACTTTCATGTGCTCTAGTCAATAGCAATGGATATGAAATAGACCTATAGAAGTACTTAGCTTTATTGAGGCTTATAGAGGTTTTGAATTAACTTTAGTTGTAATTTGCTACATACATAGACTTATGAATATTAATATGATGACCACCTTGTGTACTTTTTCAATATTGTATTGTATGCTACACATGAAAATATGAAATACGCATACACTTTTCTTTTCAACATGTACAAATCACTTTTCTTTTCAATATGTACCAAAACAAATGGGAGGAAGTTATGCCCCCTCTTTCGCAATTGAACATTTATAAAAACTTGTATTTGTGAAAATGAATGCAATCCCAAGGTCCCATGCGTATGAAAAAAAGAATGGGGACACTTCTTCTCAATTGAACATTTATATTTTATAGACTTGTATTTGTGAAAGTGAATACAATCCTAAGGTCCCTTGCATATCTAAAAAATAATGGAAGAAAGTGCTTTCCTTGGTCTTTATCTCCGCTTTTGATTTTCAATATTAAATTAGCAACAATGTAGGAGATGCTAACATTCAAAGTTAGATTATGAATTGGGAATAGTTTTCTTTCAAATTCATTGATGAACCAGAGAAAAGAACTTCTTAACACGGCTTTTTAATTTTCATGTACATAAAGATCAAGTCACCATTGGAAATAGGAGTTGCCACCAAATAAATGGTACTCGCTCAGAATAGTGAAGAGGAATCCAATGACAAGGCCAGTAGTAAAGGGAGTTTGCTGGTAGCCATAGCGTCTACGCCTAGCATCCCAGATTCTGAAGTGTGGTGTTCCAAAATCTCATGCTCTCCCGCCCCCCAGCGTTCATGCTCGGCATCCTAGATTCTAAAGTGTGGAGTCTTGAAATCTCATGCTTTCCAACCCCCCAATGTTTGCGCCCAACATCCTGAATTCTAAAGTGTGGAGTCTCAAAATCTCATGCTCTCTTGCCCCCAATGTCTGTGTCCCAACATCTGTGCCTAGTGTCTTGGAATGCAAATGGTTTAGGATGAGAATTTTGAGCCCACAAGTCTATGCTGCCATCTTGAAAAGGGAAAAAAAAAGTCATTGGCCTACCTCCTACATTGCCCTTATGCAATTCAACAATGAATTTAGCAAATGCCTATGAGGAAATAGCCAAATAGGGAATAACCCTAAAGTTGGAAGCCAAAACAAAATTGAAGGAAGGGAATTGTGCCCTTTCTACATTGATTGTGTTTGATTGAACAAATGAATTGACAAATGTTAGTAAGAATTGATCAAAGACCTTTGTAAAAATTGATAATGTCCAATTCAAGAAGGAAATTGGCAAATATGTATGAAGAAATATAAAAGAACCTATAGATCTAGGGAAAAATTATAGAAAATGAAGTCTATCTTTGAATTAACTTAATTTATGATGCCAAAAGTATAATTGAAAATTGAAAATGGTATTCAAGCACTAGTAATATGAAATACAACAATAACTACTTTAGTGAAATTTTGACTTTGTTAAATCCTACCAATGTTGTACTTTAGACAAATACATAATTCTTTGTATGACAATGTGGTCTAGGACAATTAGGAAAAATTCATGGAACAAGCATATCATACTAATGCTAGTAATGTGTAATGAAGCAACATTTGGTCATTTGGTTGTGTGTACAATTATATTTTTGAACCAACACAATGGGGGTTTACATAATTGCATATCAATTTCCGTTGATCTACCAAAAAGATGCAATGTTCACACATGAGTACATGACTACATGCCTACATGGCTCAATATTTGATCATCAACTTTACCAAATTTTATCGAACACATATATACAAATATATGATGCTCCTTTGTCCCTATGTGTATTTTACTACTCCCGTATCTGCAAAATGGACTAATCATTTATCATTGTAGGATACAGAAACTTGGATAGATTGAATTAGGATAGAATAGAACTAGGATAGAGTTAAATTTTTCATTTTTTTGGTTAGGCAAACGGAATTAGAGTAAGCTAGGCTTGAACTTTAAAAATAATTAGTAGAAACGTAACAGATGTTTTGTAACTAGACTAGAGTTAGACCTAGAAATCAAAAATTATCCGGATAGGTAGAATCTATAGCCTAGAGTTCCGGCCTAGGAATCTAGGGTACCATTACGAGAACGACCTTCTAGCCGTTCTCCACTGGGAACCGTCAGTAGATCGTCTGGTATTTAAACCCATTGCCACCTCCATTTTTCTTCCTCTTTGTTTTGCAGCACTTTGCACTCGTATAGTTGAGTGAAAGAGTGGTGAATTAGTGACCATATCAAGGAGTGAAGAGTGAAGTGAGTGTTGTCCATGCCGAATATGTATTTTGTGTGTCAGCATTCTATGGCGGAAGGTAGTAGCAGTAAACATACGATCACAGCCTGGATAGTTTGTCCCGCCATCCCTATTGATCTGAACACCCGGAAGTAGTTAGAGAAAGATCTAATGTGTATAGGGTGTGTCGGGTTGATACGGAGACCATGGAGCCTCAAGAATGAGGAGATGATTTAGGAACTGATTTTAGGAACTCCGAATCAGTACAAGTTGATAGTGAAGGGTCGACCCGTAGCTTGGACATAGGATATTTGGGCAGAAGTCTATGGTTTCCACATGAAAGGATCCAAACTAGCCTCTCGAGTGGAAAAGTACGCAGCCGAAAAATTTAGGAGTCTAGCTAATGCGAAGGAGGATTATGCTATCAGCGACTATAAGGACAAGAAGCATAGGTAGGTGTTAGAATTCCTAATCCTGATTCTGTATCCAGAAAAGCCTACTTGGATTATAGTCACAATGGCCAATACCATCTTCGGGGCGATGGGAAACAAACTCCTACATTGGGTGAAGGTTATCGTGGGTATAGTGAGCAAACTAGTTGACCATGTCGGAAAGAGTAAGCACAACCCCATGAGCTCATATTTGTTTCATCTTTACCACCAGGCGGAGGTTTTGAGTAGTGAAGAGATGATAGAATATAACACTAGATACACCCTCTTGAAGTATGGCCTCACAAGCGAAGTCGAGCTAGATCAGCTAGAATCCGAAGATGAAGAGCTAGAGGAGGAGGAGCCACTTGTGGACCGACGGGAGAAGTGGAGGAAGTCCACTAATCCAGCCTTACAAGGAAAGTTGCCGATTCCGGAGAAGCATAAGGAGTTTCAACATTCTACAATGCCAAAATTGAGTGGGTGATGCAGGCAAAGCAATATCACGACAACATGGTAGATCTCTTGATTGAAGTCGCCAAGGAGCTAAAGGTCGGGCCGGATAAGTTCCTAGACAAAATCAAGCGACAATTGAGTCTAGATGAATTGAGGGGATAGGAAGAGTACATCCAGAACTTAGAGAAGAAACAGGATGACCTCCAATCCCGGGTGAATTAGGCGGATGGAAAGTTCGTAGCATCCAAGTAAAAGGACAAGGAGGCTTTCCATCTTGTCAAGTGCTTGACCGGCTTAGTAGCAAAACCATCAAAGGTCATCACTAGAGCCACCCTCATCGATGCCTGGTTAATCCAAAAAGGGCATGTGACTGGATCGAAGATAGTGATGATTCTAGTCGATTTTTCAGCTTGGATAGAGACAGTGTTGAAGGAGATGCACCAATTGTTGGAACACCTTAATCAAGATTGGGTCATGGACTTCACTCAATTTCCGAAACTCCCTTTTCTTATAAGAACTCTGTTTAAGTGGACTCCATCAGTTCCACCGTAGCTACGATTGACAGGCTTGAAGGTTGCCCTCCATCAATTTGTAGAGCCCTTCTCGAGTCAAGTACGAAATGCTATATGGATGAGTGGGAAGATAGTGCCTGAGCTGGAAAGAAAGCTAAGTGCACTAAGAGTTGCAGTTCCACCAAAGGTTTCTACTCCACCGAGTGTCCCGACCACCTAGCCGACTAGGAAAAGTGCTTTCAAAATACTCAGATTACTAGTCTGGAGCAATCTAAATGATCGGATTGGAATCATGACAAATCCAGCCCGGACCCATCCGAAAAACTTCGAACACATGCAATAGCCCCCACCAAGAAAAGAGAACGCAATGATAGTGTTGGATGAGACATCCCTAGCACAAGAAGAAGAAGGGACTAAGACTGAAACACCCCTGAAACAGGGCTTCACTCTTGTCAAAACCCAACTTTATGCATAACTGTGAATCACATCACATTACATCATAGATATATAGTATCAAAATAAGATACTACCAAACAATATATTGAGTAACTACAAGTCCTGAGACTATCAAAAATGCCATAGCCCATCCATGTCTATTCACAAGTTTCAAACATAAATAAATGAACCCAAGAAGAATGAGTCCATGTGCTTGGCAGTAAACTCTTGCACCAATCCTATGTTGGAGGAATCGGATTTGAAGGCTGAGCCTCACCTGTGCCCGTCCCAAAACACATAACAAACCAATGTAATGTCAGTGAGGATGCACGAGGTGTCTTCAGCTACAGCCAATTGCTATCTATGTCGCAAATCCAACATACCAAAAAACAAGAATCAATAAAGAGGTTATAAAGTAGAAAACATCTATGTCAAAGCAAGCTCCTCAATCAAATCACAAAAACTACAAATGCAAAGACACCTTTGCCATTCTCGTGTCACAGTAGCAACCCAATAGTCAGCACACACAAACTTCACACCAAAGCGACCCACCACAGCCAAACTCCAAAGATGAGAGACAAGTGAAAAGGGAGGCTATTTCATGTACATAGATTTGGAGGGAACAAATTCAAATCGAGTCATAATTAGGTAGTTGGGAGTAACTACCTACCATAGTGGTGCATGACTTATAATTAAGGCCCCACCCATAGTGGGTAGGGTGGGTGGTATTTTATACCCTTAGGCCAAATTTAATCCCATTTGACCACCCCATTAAAAGGTTCAGTGCAACACTGGGTCATAGAAATTTCAAATCATATAATGGACTCAGAAAAAACCTTAGGAAATTTTTCCCCCTCCAAATAAACTAATGAAGACATTATATTTTGGTAATTTGAAATAAATCCATAGTATAATGGACAACAACCAAAAATAAGAAAAAAGAAAAAAGAAAAAAGAAAAAAGTTTATGTGCTTTTGTATATAACAAATTGGGGCATTTGATAGGACCTATAAATAATGAGGAAAACATAATATTAACCATGTTACTAAAGCATAAGGTACTTGCATGAGTTCACTTGGCAAATATTAGTATCCAAAATATGGAATAATCCTAAATTTTGGAAAAATCATATATGATAAATGCCAAAGAAGAAGAAGAAGAAGAAGAAGAAGAAGAAGAGGAGGAGGTCCAGATCATTGGAAAGTTGGATGAAGAGGATTATCAAACCAGAACAGAAACAGAATTAGATGATGATGAAGATTTGCCTCTACCAGTGACACGCAAGATTTAAACCCGAACAGCGGTCAAGACGACTTCGGTGAAGGTGACTAGTAGGGCACCAATGAACCAAGGCGGCAATAGTTCGAAGAAGGCAAGGAAAGGGAATTAATTAGGATGATTTCAGTTAGTAAGGATTTGGATTTTTAGTTCCGAAACAGGTCTCCAAGCATGGGCCCGGGTTCCAAATTTTTAGGGGCCACTTATATTTGACTTTTCGGATATCTCAGGGGATCATTATGTGGACACCCTAATTTTAGGGTGGCTTTTCGCCTTCTGATTTTGGTTTTTAAGGGTGGGTAAGACTATTGCCCTCCCATTCCATTCAAGTGCTTTCAATTATTTATTGTATTCCCTTTCTTTAATCTTAGACACTAGGTGGACATTTTGGTTCTAACTTTGTGCACAAAGTTTTGCTTGTTTTTTTGGATGGGTGTTGAAGTGTAAAAGGGAGTGAGAAAGGAGGAATCCATGTCGCGCCCCTTAATGACACTTACCACCTTAAATTCACTTTCCAATGCTTTCCAAGCACTTAACACTTTAGTGGCACCAAGGGTCACGCTCTCCTAACACTACACATGCCACGCACATCCATTGTTAGTCCCCAATTCCAACTCTTTGTGTTAAGCCCTAGTCACCGAGACTACTAGCACTTACACACCCGTCATGACACCGGGGCATGTTACTTGGTAACATGGGGCAGGACTTCCATCTTATTGTGGAAGGACCCATGGTGAGTAGTGCCATGGTGGTGGAAGGACCCATGGTGGCACTACTCACCATGGTCCTAACCGCCCTTGAGTATCATCCCAACTCCATACTAGGCTCATTATGTATTTGTTACTTTCTACTTCATCATTAACTAGGACTTACAATTTGGGACACCTCAACATAGCCTAGCAAGGAGTGGGACTCCACCCAACCGGTGCCACGGGTCACACACAAGTGTCCCATGGTGCCTTGAAGTGGTGGTGAACCCACACCACCAACTTTGAGTCACTGGGACTCACCAAGGCTCCAAGAGGGAGGGAGGAGGGAAACCAAACCCTCCTATAGTACTCTCTGTGGAATTTGGCACAACCCCCACCCCTTGTATGTCAAAGGGGACTCCCAAACCCACTTTGGTTTTGGAAAACCACCCCATTTCTCCTGATTCGCCCTTGTTTGGGACTTTCGAACTTCCACCCGGCATAACGTTGTGGTCAAGGATCCAAATCTCACATGCGAGCCCATTTTCGACATCTACTCAACGAATAGATGCCGATGAACTACTCACTTGCCCCATTTAGACAAGTACTCGCAAAGTTATCGCCCTCTAAAGATTCGGGTCCATTGGGAGAGGCGTCAAGCCTTCACCACGGCGCTTCTCTTGGCCATTACTTGAGGTTCCTACCTTAGAACCTCGTAATGCTTGTCAATCTAGCATCTTTGTGTTCTTAGCTTTCCAAGGATATGCTATATGACATACTTCATAGAGGGATTCCTCATGAACCCCTCCTTCCTAGCCCTTAAGTGTCCTAGCACCACCGGGACACCGCCACCTTTGAACGCCCATAACTTTTGACTCACAAGTTCAAATCATGCGTTCTTTGGACGGCTAGAAGCGTCTCCTTGAGAACTTTTCAAGCATGTATTACACGCCCCCAAATTCGTTTGGATCAGAGCGCTACCTCACTCTAATCGCTCGGTACTCTTAGTCCCCCTCACCTCATCTCTTGCAAGGCTTGAGGAGTCACTCCCAATGTCCCCCTTGCTCACCAAGGTGGCACAGGCACGCCTCATGATGAGGGTCGTGACAATCGAGATCTTAGGTATTTGGATCAAATTGGAAGGGTATTTTTGTGAAGAAGTTTAGGCTTGTGAATGAGGACTTGCACGTGGTGCCTTTAAATTATCGAAACAGTAATCCAACAAACCAAGGAGTGGTGTGGATGTAGGTCCGGAATCCATTGCAAATCTAAGTAGAGATAAGCAACCGCCAAAGGAAAATCTCCACCTCACCAGAAGGTCTATCAAGCATAGAATCAGTCTAGCAACGAGGAAACAATCCCCTATCGGTTTTGGGTGTCTTTGATCTATCATTGTAGTAGAAGGGACTAGAAACGGCCCTGAGTGACTTGCTTTCTGGATCGGCCATTTGGAAAGTTGTAAGGATGTTCCCCTGTCTAATCTATTGCAATACATGATTATGGGAGTTTATGTAGTTAGTAAGAGAAGAGAGTGTGAGAAATATGAGTGGTGAGTCCCTATCCCTCTAAAAAATCAAAAGTGGACCCTCAAAGGGTAGAATGGAGGAATAGAAAAGCAGTGATTTAGAGAAGACATAACCGGAACTCGGGAAAGGCCAAATCTGGATTGAAATCTAGGTAGATAGGCAAACCGGAAGAGAGTAAGAAGTTGGACGGATTGAATAGGGAGGAAATCCAGACACTTGAGCTTGTAACAACATACTAGAATCCCCTGGGACAATATTTCGAGTCATTTTACAATGTTCTGGTGTTGTAAGGGTACTTACGCCTAGACCGTGCGTACAACAATATGTTGAAATATTGTGTTGATATTGTATTGTATTGAAAATAGGTGTATTCAAATGCAACCTATGCTCTCATGATTAACCTTACTTAAACATTCTTATCATTTGCAATAAAATATAAGACACAATAACAAATTTATAAATAAAGTTGCATGTGAAGTAATTCTTTAACTCTAAGAGATCAAATTCCAAAGATGACCTTTAGGTTAGAATTGGTTTAGCCAATTGGTGATATATAATTGTATATTGATGGATATATGGTACTATAGGTGTAAAAGTCACTTAGACATGTCTTGTCCATAGAGTCATGAGTCTACACAACTAAAACAATGAAATGAAGTCACAACATAGCTATGAAATTAAGATGTCATATAACATAGGCCATGAAATGAAGCCATACAAGAGCAACTACAACTAGATGCTTAAAAATATAATAAAAAATTTGATTTTGATCTTTGAGAGTTGATGAGTTATTTTAGTCGATTTGGTCATATGGAATATACATTTATGGATTGAAGGATATATAAAATGTAATAGGTGTGAAAAGTCACTTCTAACCACAACTATGCCATGGAGCCATGTGGCCAAACAACTCAAACAATGAGATGAATCCACAACTTGGCCATGGAATTATGAGGCCAAATGACTAAAAATGAAGTCACAACATGGCCAAAGAATTATAATACCAAAGTTCATATAAGTGTAGCCACAACTATTGTTTCATATATTTTGTGTGTCCTTTCATTGACATCACCTACAATTGCAATTATTTAAACCCTTGAGGAGCTCTTGGGATCCTTCTATATGACACATATTTAGCCTTCTAATTCTTCAATTGTCGTTTGATATATGAATTGTGATATATTATTATTTGCATACTATCGTGCTACTAAAAAATATTTGGTCAATGTTTTTATGATCAAATACTACCAAATTCATAATATACTATACAACCACAAAGGGCTTTTAAACCCTTCAAGGGTTATAATAAATATAATAAAATATAATTTTGACCTATAAAAATTGAAGAGTTATTTCAAGCCCAAATTTTTTTATATTTCATGAATTTGTCTTGTCTTATTTTATTATCAAGATTTTGATAATCACTAACTAAACACACATGAAAACATCTATGGCTTTGAAACCAAGAACCTTTACCCATGCAATAAATCACAAACAAACAAAACAAATACATATCTTAATGATATACATAGATTAATTTAACCTATAATCCATCTTGCTTGTTGTGTTCTATTATTGGTACTTTTGATTCATTTATGTTGGATTCCATGTTCATGGTGCTTCTTTGTGTATCTTTGATTATGGTCATGATTTAATTATTGACATTGATTATCAAAATAATCACATCGTATTAAAATTATTTTTCTCAAGAGATATTATCATCAAATAGACAAAAAGGATTGATTTAGGTAATATTTTTGAGCAAAATGTAGTTTAAGTTAGAGTGAGTAGTTCACTAATTATCCATCGATATTGTATAGGGTTTGTTGAAAGATGAAAACTAAACCTTGGGCACAAAAAAAGTTGTGAAATTTGACTTACAAAATGGATTTAATATGGGTTTTTTTTAAAACAATGCTATACCTGCTTTTAAAGCAACACTCCATAACTTTTGCAATACTAATCCAAATGGAATTAATCAATCTTTTTATATATAGAAAAATATAATCTTTAAAAAATATATTTTTAAAATTTCTATTTCAAGTTTTGTGATTTTTTTGCTTCCAAAGCTCAACTATTTTTGAGCTTTGTATAGGATAATTTTTGCTCCTAGGCATCAATATAAATTATATTATATTCCTAGAAGTTCATATGTTTTTTTATCTTAAAAATAAATTTAAAAAAATCATGCCAAAAAATTTAGATCATAGAAACCAAACCAAACCTTTAATTGTCCTCCAAGCAACTATGGGATAATTAATAAAAATAGAATGAATCAAAGGTTTTCAAACAAACATCAATCCATCTAATAAAATAGAAAAATTAGCGGATTTTTAAAGCCACTTTATGAAGATGCCCACATTGAGATGGAAATTGAAAGAATGTTATTATCTTATTAAGATTTTTGTAAATAATTACCTTTCAAATGCTTATGTTTAGAATTGTAAAGAAACCATTGCACATGATGTAAAGCTTTACTTGGAAAGCAAAATTTAAACTTCAACAATGATTACTTCTAAGGGAAGTTGTTTTAACCATTGGCACATGTGATCAACTCACATCCATACCAATTTATTTTTTACTTCATGCTTTGTCAAAGTAAAACATGACCTATTCCAAAGACCACTCTTTTAGTCATTTTGGATTCCCACATCTATGTGATAGTCAAATTTACGATGCTAAGGTCTCTTGAGTTAAAAACAGGGCCTTCAAATTTAATTTTCTTCAATAGTGTCACTAGTAGCATAGATAGTAATGGAGCCCTAGTTTACTTTTATTAAAAGAGTGCAATTATAGATGAAGAACTACATTGAATATACAAAAAAATTTACAAACTAAGGCTCCATTGCTCTTTACAATACTAGTGATACTTGACTAAAAATTTAGGCTATATTTCAAAATCTAAAGTCCTTAATGATGGTAGTATTCACACAAATATTAGAGCCCCAAAGCATAAGTATCGTTACTAGCTATAAAGAACGACACAAACATCACTTTGTCAATGTAGTTCCACATGTGCACCTTCATCGAAGAGACAATGCAAACCAACTTCTTGGATGGAATGCTAAATGTGATGTTATTGACATACACTATTGTGAAGATTCCACACAATGAGCCATTTGATTGTTCTATGATGTTAGCACATGGGTTGGAAAGCATGTGATGCACAATTAGAAAATCCTCTAATTAAACATGACATCAAAAGGTAGCTACCTCACATGCAACATTAATAAGTTGTAAATAGTAGAGGATTTGAGGGCATCAGTTGGATTGAAGGGGAAAAAATGTAGTGGGCTGTGAGTATTTTATCTCCAACCTTGAGGTGAAATGGACACAACCAAGTTCCAATAGTCAACTTCAAGTTTGTTTTATAGGAAAAAAAATCCTAAGTTGGGTGCTTATATACTTGTCTCCCACTAGATCTTCCAAGAAATGGATAATTTTTTATTGTTTTCAACTCTTAAGTATTTCAAATTTCACTTAAAGTTGATTTAAACTATAAAAGTTAGGTATTTGTGGTTTAATTTAATTCTAATGGATAAACTCTAGATCTCAAAATTCTTATGACATGGATGCTAGTTTTGATTGATTCAATGTAAAAATCTTTTTAGAATCAATGTTTCTACAATTCTAACTATATAATTTCACTATTATCAAATCCTCCAACTAGTAGTGTTAACTTTTCTTAATACCACATTAGTCAACTTTTCCAAATTTGATTGAATTTGACCATATGCATTTTGAGATATCTACAACAAAAGTTCAATTTTTGAAAAGACAACAATTATTTTCTCAAGCAAAATGACTTATACATGCCATATTTCAAAATTTTCACAATTTTTTTGCCTCTCTGAACCAATTGCAATTTTGAATAATTGAAAAACATGTATACATGCAAATTGTCCCAAGGATAGGAGTAGTAGAAGATTATTTTCAAAGCCTTATAATCAATTTAGGTACACTAATGAAGCAAGAATTTCCACGTCTACACTCATCATCTATTTACTCAAACCAATCAACCCTTCTACAATTGCACAACTTATAGAATTTTTCTTTTTGGGATGACCTTCTTTAGATAAATTCTTCTCCCTTGAACTACAACCAAACAATCTTGAAGTGTTTGTGTTTGAAAAATCAAGCAATGCAAGGATTTTGTCCAAATTGAGAACATATTTTAAATATAAAATGGCTACCTAACAAAGTACATAGAGAAAAGACCCTTCTGTACTGACCATTCACTAAAACATAATTGGAAAACTAAATTTAAAAGAAGAAAAAAACAATTGTAGTTACCTATTCTTTATTTTGGTTCATTCCAAACGAGTTTGAGCTTGATTAACTTTATCATTTGCCTCATTATATCATTTTTTTGAGTTTTTAATTGTATTCAAGATAGTCTATTTATGATTAGTAAATAAATTTTTCGATAAAGGTACTATTTATCAAAGATATTAACAGATTATAACTTTCTTCCTATGATTTTTCAATTCATTTGGGTTTCTCACTTAGTTTGAAAAGTTAAGCTTGCCTCTATTACTTTCTTATTCTTTTTACAAAATGATTTTTTAAGAGTTTTGTATATTTTATAAGGCTTACTAAAAAAATTAAACATTTTTTAAACAAAAATTATTTTATTTGTTAGCTATGTTATTTTTTGGAATAACTGAATAATGGATTTTTTAAAGTTATCAATTCAATATGAAAAAATAAAATTACTTGTTTTTAGAGATAATAATAATTTATTTAATAAATTTAATTCAAGAATTAGTTTGATACGAGTGTAACTTTTATTGAACAAATGTTATAGTTTTGGTTTAGGCAACCTTCTAAAGAGGGGCACCGACTTAAAAATGGTCATTTAGACAATAAGGGATTTACACCAGCAGAAAGTCCATATTTGAAAACCACCTTGAGTACCATCAAGAGCACTATAAAGACATGAGAGTACTCAAGTGCCAAAATTAGTTGTACATGTTGCAATAGGACCCAATATTTTAAGACTAAAAATAGCTAAAATTTTTCAATGTACTTATATATAAGTGCATAAAAAATGGATATAGTACTCAAAAAGTCGACATATGGTAGCATTTGTTATGTTTTCATTAAACAAAGAGAGTGAAAACTTGTTGGGCCAGATTAAATATTTAAACTCCCTACTAGCATAAAGGAACAAATCTACCATCACTTACATCTAGCAAGGTCACCTTCACATGTCTAAGGTCATTCATGTTTGAGAATTTTTTTTTGTATTTATGATAGTATAATGCTCATTTGAGACTGTATTGAATACATTCTTTCATTATATACTACAATGGTAAATTGCATGATAAGTATTGAAGATTTCAAATACATATAAAAACCGTACACATACATTTTGGTACATTGGATTGTAGATATATTGTATGCTAATTTATTGAATCCAAAGTGATGGAAACAATTTGTTATTTTGGATTTTGTATAATTTCATTTATCGTATGACTAGCTAATAATAAAGAAGAAAAGACAATATAAATATTAGAAGGTGCGAGGTTGGACAAGACTTATAGCTCTCCAAACACCTAATTTTATTGGCTTTAACCTTTGGACAAAGACTATGGCATAGACTCCTCATCAACTTTGGTTTCTAAAAGTCCAAATCCTATCTACAATTGCATTCATACTAGACAACACTCTCATTGACATCGCACAATGTCTTTGGGAATGAGTTAGAATGCCAAGAAACAGAATTTGTGCAGTAAACTTAGTAAACTAAAAGGATCTTTTTTGGATTTTTTGGCAACCTGAGCAGGTGGGAGGAACGACCCAAAAAGGGCCTTTTCTATAAATAACAAACCAATCATAATCTAAGAAAGAACCTCACAAAATAAAAAATAGTACACAACCAAATAGAAAATATGCATATTTAGCCATCAAACTATCATATCCATCAAATCATCCCAACATCTTCTCAATAAACTTATGAAAAGAAGTTTTAAGTATATAAACCAAATAAAGATTATGATAAGATCTTTTCATGGTACAATACTAGTAGGTAGAAAATATCAAATCACTAGAAACAACTCAAGCTAGGAACTAAATCAAGTAATATCAAAGTGATTTAGAACCCCCAAAAGAATTTGTTTCCAAGGCCTATGGATAGAGCCGCCATGAAGATTTAACCAAAGAGGTTGTGGTCCTCACTTGTCCCCATGACAAATCAAACATGGAAATGTTAGTAAGTCATAGACAAGGTGTCTTCAACCCACAACTGTATGTTATAGCAGTTACAAAAGAAAAATCAACAAGCAAAATTCAAAACTACACATAAGAAAATGAACAACAAAATACAAATCATAGCCTAACACATTGTGCACCATAGATGACTTGTGTAGACACCATCCTGGTTCTCACTCCCAACAACTGTAGTCACTTCTAGCACCTTGGAAGAGCCAACAATACCAAATTGTGAAGGCTCAAGGATAGTTTCAATCCTTTATATATTAGCTATGGCAAAGTTCAGTCAAGGCTAAGTCAAGTCTATGCTTTGGACTCCAAGGAAATGTGCCTTGGACCCAAACCACCCATAGGCCCGAGGAATTAATGACTTGGTGTTTAGGGATAAAAATTAGCCAAGTCAAATAGACCTGATCTAGAAGGAACCCTCAAATTAGGAAAAAATCAATTCTCAATAATCCAAGGATTTTTTAAGGACCACTAGTAGCCATCACAGTACTAGCATAGTACCCCCTATGATGTGCCAAACAACTCTATAATGACAACCAATGAAGCAAAGGACACTAGTCAAGTTAAATTGACAAATGTGACATTCCATTTAATATGGAAGCTTCTCATAATTTCCTTACCCACGACTAAGTGTAAAAAACTTTCGTATGATATAGAGGATGCCAAGTGATACCAATCAATTTTCCATGGCTAGAAAAATAATAATATAGAACCACCAAAAGAAAAAATTCCATATTTCATATAATGGTGTCAAAGTGTAAGAAAAAACCCTATGGCTATTTAGAAAGAAACAATCCTAAGGAAACTAAGACCAGAGGAGGGATGGGAGGGGCATATTACTAAATCCAATGGTAAGTGTATAAAACAAAACCAACCATAGAAGATAACTAAAAAAATCCATATATAAATAACATTGGACATTAAATAGTAACAAATATTTATAAAAGGCCAGCCCTCTTATAAACAAGAAATGTTCTTCAAAAGGGGTGTCAACACCATTTCCTTTGTAAAAACAAGATATTATAAAAATGTAATGTGCTAAGACTGAGGGTTTAGGATTTAGGGCTTGTGACTTGACATGCAAGCAAAGTAAAAAAATTTGAAAAAAATATGCAAAGGAGGTCTAATTAGTTAGCTCCCTCGCCTCTGACTTCCTAACCAGTTAGACCCTTCTTTGAACTCCTTGACCAATTGGACCCCCTTTCTTCTAAGGGCCCTCCCCCTAGTCGGACCCCCTTTACTATCAACTAATGCAAATAGTTTCAATCCTTGCCTCCTAATATAAAATCACCTTTATCAATTTTTCTACTATTTATTTTTCTTTAATTTTCCTACTATAAATATTATTATCCACCTAAGATAGAGCCTCATGGTCACACCATTCTTGTTATGTCAATGTAGGAAAAATTGAAATTTGAAAGTTTGTGTCAAAGAGATTGAGGACCCACAATTTTCTCTTTCGATTTTCATTTTGTTCTCTGAGACTATCTTTCCACTAAGGTAGAAGTACCTAAATATGACACTTATTTTGGATCTCTTGTTATGGAGGGTGCATATAGGAAAAATTGATGTGCATATATATTAGAAAATGATTTATGAAAACAACAAAACTAGTTTCGTATTTTTTTGAGCTTGTATGAATATTATACAAATTTTTGAAGAGAACTTCGTAGATGGTGGACACTAGAATAATATCAAAGTTAGTATGGAAATACCCAAAAGCAACACACTCTAAACTTGGATCAAGTGTGGGTGATTGGCTACTTCTTGGAAGAGTGACAACTTCTTGGAACCCCACTTGTCTACTTTGGGTTCACAAACACTTGAATCTAGATGATTTTTTAGGTGTCTATCAATAACTCATGTTACATTTGGGTGCTTCTACTTTAATGTAGTGTTAGGACCAAATGACATGAAGTAGGTGGAAAATGACATGAAATGCGTAAAAGAAGCATGCCCATAAAAGATGCAATGCAAAAAGATGATAGAAAAATGACAAAGAAGGTCATACAGAAAAAGACAATAGAATGGAAAGAAAGACACATCGGAAACAATTAGGATCCCTAGTAGCTGCGCTACCTTACCTTACCTTACCTTGAGAAAGCCCGGCACACCCAACTGAACTTGTCTGCACTAAAGTTAAGCTTAACCCATAAATGCTGATGTGGACGTTTTTCGTTTGATGAATAACAAGAAAGTAATCTGTAGGAAGTAGGAATGCAGTTTTTCATCCGGGTTTTTTTAACACAATTGTGGAGACGTGCTGCATCTTGGAGGGCCAAAAATATGGTAGTATGCTCTTAAAGCGACCATTTAAGGGCTGGTCGGCCTTTTCGATCGTTCTAAGATGCACGGAATTATTTTTCCTTGTTTTTCACTTGAAGAAAAATTGATGTGGAATCTAATCCAAGTGGTTTCATATTTTTCGGAGCATTTTTGAATTACTTATGAATTTTCAAAGAATTTTGTGGTAGGCACCTATTTATGATCATAGGTCTTGCAAAAACCACACACACAGTTCGAAATAGATATGGCTTGACCGAAAACAAGCAGTGCAACATTCAAAAAGTAATAGACAAGTTTCTTAAATGCAACCACTACTAAACTTAAATAGACCCCAAATTCTTTTAACATTTGTAAAAACACAATTGGGCAATCAATTTTCATCTAGAAAAAGCAAGTGGACATACCCTGGATTTGAAATCGACCCTCTCTGACTCTTATTCCACGCATTGGCAAAGTATAAATCATCTCCTGACAAATCTCAATTATGCTTTAAAATTTCTGACAGTCCATTTCAGAACCATTGACTGACCATTTCAGATGGGGCTACTGCGCTGTTTGAAGAAGATGGTCGCAATAAGAGCAGACTACCTTACTGTCATTCGAATGCATTCATAATTTTAGGGAGCATAGACATGGAGGATAGAACACGGAAATACCCGGGCACTGTGCTAGGTCGTAGGCTGCCCTCCTACAATTTTCATGAGGGCAACGAGAGTTCCCCTTTCTTTGGTACTGTTCATGAACGTGTTTCTCTCCCACGGTCAGTGCATAATGAACAGTACTCAGCCCGCCTTTTCCCCGCGGGGACCAGTCCGTCGTTTAGGGGGTTAACTTAACTTACTGCAAACAAGTTCCGCAGACCGGGTCCTTCGGCGAAGTTAAAGCCGGGGTGAGCGGGGTGAGCGGGGGAGGGGCGAGAGGGGAAGCCCTACAGATCAGCCGCGCAGAAGTGCGTTGCCCTCTTGGCTGCCCTGGCGACAGCCGCCGTCTCGCTCCCCGCCATCTTCATCGTTTTCAATCTGTCGTCACCACGCCCAGGTATCGTTGATTCTCCCATTTGTTCTATGCTATGGTTTCCCTGTCCTCTTGTTCCTCTTTCGGGCGGTCTCTCCCATGTCTCTTTTGATGATCTCTTCCGTGTTGGTCCCAGGCTCTGGGTCATTTTCAAAACTTGTCTTTCTTTCAATTCCTTCGATTCGGTGCTGCGGTCGCGACTGAGTAGCCCTGAAGGGATGAGAGCAAAGGGTGAGAGGACTTGCGGAACTGATCGCGGGCCTTTCATTGCCCACCAAACCCGTTTTGTTCAGTGATGGTTTTGAGAAGGGTCTGGCTGGATTTGATTTGGGCCTAGCGCGGGGACGATGTTTTGATCGGTTCTCGTGGTCGGGAGGGTCCCCGCTCTAGGGTTTCGTTTGCGTGATGGTCCGAGTTTTCGATATTTACGTGACGGACTACTTTTGAAAGAACACGGAGCATCGATGGTTGGAATGATTTCGGAGTAGTTGGTCTCAGGGAAGTGCTTCCATTGTGGTCTTGTTGTCGTGCTTCACACGCACTTAATTTTCTGAGAACAATTTTTAGGGTATAGGATGTTGGGCGTGGAGGATTCGGGGTTGTAGCAGTTTGGACTTAAGATTTCAATTTTTGTTGGGACACACGCCTCTTGTCTGTTGTGCTCTCGGACTCTCGGACTCTCGACTTCTGGCAATTCTTGTTTCCGAGTTTACTTGAAACTGGCGAGTGGCTCTTACCTCCGAGATGCGACGTGCTCAACGTAGAGGATAGTCCCTTTGGCAAGGGTGTGTTCTAGCTGACTTATTTTTATGAGCTTTGTAGTGTTTATCGTCGTTTTTTAGTTTTGTGTTTGGATACCTCAGCTGATGGTGGTACATCTTGCATCTGACAACTGCAGCAGTAAACTAGTATGGCTGGTTCTGCACCCGAAGGATCTCAGTTCGATGCTCGCCAGTATGACGCCAAGATGGAGAACATGTGCGTTCCTGATTTTCATTACCTCTTCAGTATCATACACTCGTCGTTTAAATACTAGGCATGCAGACAGTTGCTGGCACTGTTGGCTTGTTGTGTTTTTGTGACCCACATTGGGCTGACAAGTATCTATCAACGTGTGCAAAATCCCAGCTTGAGCGGTGAGGGCGATGACTTTATTTCTACCTGGGAGGAGGTACACGAGACCTTCGATGTTATGGGTCTTCACGAGAACCTTCTTAGAGGCATTTATGCATATGGTAGATTTTCTAATTCTCAGATCTTGTTTAAGCTGTTCTGAAATGTCAACCTTGAACCGACAATATTGGCAAGAGTGCTTCTGGAATCCTAGCGTTTCATTACATGCATTCCTTAATCTTCCAAGATTTGTAATTTCTTTTGTGGTCTACTCTTCGCTCATTGGCTTATTGTTTGATAGGTTTTGAGAAGCCCTCCGCTATCCAGCAGCGTGGTATCGTTCCCTTCACGAAGGGCCTAGATGTCATTCAGCAAGCCCAATCCGGGACAGGGAAGACAGCAACGTTCTGCTCAGGTATCTTGCAGCAGTTGGACTATCAGCTTCTGGAATGTCAGGCTTTGGTGTTGGCCCCCACTCGTGAGCTTGCCATGCAGATCGAGAAGGTTATGCGTGCCCTGGGTGACTACCTACAGGTGAAGGTACACGCCTGCGTGGGAGGGACCAGCGTGAGGGAAGATCTCATGATTTTGCAGGCTGGAGTGCACGTGGTGGTGGGGACTCCCGGACGTGTGTACGATATGTTGCGAAGGAACGCACTCCGCGCTGATTCTATCAAGTGCTTTGTGCTGGATGAGGCCGACGAGATGCTTTCCCGTGGGTTCAAGGATCAGGTGTGTTAGCTTGATATTGGTTCTGCGCAGGGCCCGCCATATTTGAAGCATCTTTCTGAGACGGATTCTATCTTTGAAATCTTTCACTCTGTATTTAACTGCGTGGGTCGATGATGCCTAAATTTTGCGTTATCTTTCCGAATGGTTGAATTTATTCCTCCTTGTGGAGCCAAGATGACTGAGACCTACATGCTTTTTTTGCGGATAGTTTCTGTAAGTTGCGGCATGGAAGTGTCATAGGATGACGGCGTGGTATCAGTCGGCTGAGACGTAGAAGGTTTTGCGACTGCGACTGGTGACGATGTATGCTTTTTTGAAGGGTTCAGTATAATTATTGAGACGTCCCAGACGAGAGGTGTCCCGGTTGCTTTGAGTGTTGACGACGCGTGTTGACTTGTTTTCTACTCTTGTGGCGCAGATTTATGATATCTTTCAGTTGCTTCCCCAGAAGCTCCAAGTGGGTGTGTTTTCTGCAACCATGCCCCCTGAAGCCCTTGAGATCACGAGGAAGTTCATGAACAAGCCGGTGAAGATCCTGGTTAAGAGAGATGAGCTGACTTTGGAGGGTATCAAGCAGTTTTACGTGAATGTTGACAGAGAGGAGTGGAAGTTGGACACTCTGTGCGATCTGTACGAGACATTGGCCATCACCCAGAGTGTGATTTTCATCAACACGAGGCGTAAGGTCGACTGGTTGACAGACAAGATGCGTGGTAAGCACTTTGATTATCCAAGAGTTGGTGTATGGACGCTGTCGACTGGGTGTTGGGTCTCTGATGAATGGATTCCGTTTCGATGGGCGATTTCCTTTCTCATGGTTCTCATTCGATGTTTGATTGGCTTCTTTTCTTTTTGTTCTGGGGCGTGCAGCTCGCGACCACACTGTGTCTGCCACTCACGGAGACATGGACCAGAACACTCGTGACATTATCATGCGTGAGTTCCGCTCGGGTTCGTCCCGGGTTTTGATCACGACCGACCTTTTGGCCCGCGGCATCGATGTGCAGCAGGTGTCCTTGGTCATCAACTACGACCTGCCAACGCAGCCCGAGAACTACCTCCACCGTATCGGTCGCAGTGGTCGGTTTGGACGCAAGGGTGTAGCCATCAATTTCGTGACGAAGGAGGATGAGCGCATGCTTCAGGATATCCAGAGGTTCTACAACACTGTTGTGGAGGAGCTCCCATCAAACGTTGCGGACCTTCTGTAAGCTGTGGAATGCTTGAGTAACATGGGGCTAAGCGCAGTTTTTTCTCAAGGGCCATTTGAGGAAGCGACTTGTGTAAAGCCCTTGAACGGCTCCCTTTGTTCGGATCTACCTGGGTCTCACCTATTGGTTTACCCATATGCTGTAGTGCTTCGTTAGTACTGTCTGCATTCTAGTCTGAAGAGAAGAAAGAGGGCACATGCACAGCCTCGAGAGGCTTTGAGTAGCAGATTTAGGGGCAGAGATCCAAGGGATATTATCGAGGTTAAATTCCTTATATTTAGGATGCAGTATTTTTGGTGGCTATTGAGTTTTGCGAATGTTTTGTCTTTTGTGGGAACCCCACGATCTGATCCTGTCAACTGCATGTTCATTTTGTCCACCTTTTTCAAAGTGTTTCTTAGCAACCGTGGCACTCGCGGGACGCGGGGGACATTTGTGTTTCCACTGCGCTAGAGCATCCGTTGGACCTTACAATGCCAAGACAGAGGCAGTTAACGCCGTCCAGCCCCGTCCAGCCTTTTGGGATTGAGATGACCTGAAATCAAGCTCGGTAGAACATGGGAGTCTGATGATCTATTTTAGCCTGAAACGCTGGGCTTATAATCAAGCAGTTGTACGTCTAATTCTTTTTTCTCTGGATGCTCCCGTTTCACCGTGACATACTCACTTCGTACCATAATTTTAGCCCTGAAGTTTTGTATTTGACGATACCAAATGAAATGATATGGCACAATTTTTAACTTTAGGCTAAGACAAAATGTATTAGGGTAGCTACACCTATAACCACCACCAGTTTAAGAACTTTCAAGTATCAAAACTAATCAATGAAGCTTGAAAATAATATTGTTAAGCAAGCAAGAGGGAACCAAAAATGTTGGTGTCAATTGATCAGTTTCAATCACAACCATGTGTTCACACAAATTTTTCAAAATGCAAAATCGTTAGAAATCCATGCTTGTTTGTAGGGTATGTTGAAATAGAGTGGAGTTGCAACCTTTATTGTTCTCTGCTTATCTAGTACTAGCCTCAATAGTTATTATAATAGTGAGATATTGAATATAAATCAGTTCAGAACTTGTGGAAAATACCATGCTTAAGGTATTAAAAGACTATGTATGTAAAGATGTAAAAGTATCCTAGGGAAATGTATTACCACCCATATTAGGTTGTTGGACCACCTTGAAGTGTCCCTACCATGTTCAAAGTATAGACCCAAATCCAACACACCTTGACCCACCTCTGCCATACATCGATTCTACCTTTGTCGCTACTGCCCCTCCTTCCTGTTCATTGTTGTTGCCCTTCCTTTGTTCATTAGTGTTGCCCTCCCTCCCTTCGTCGCTGCTGCTCTCCTTCCCTTTGTCGAATTTGAAGTTGCCGCCCTCCAACTACCTCCACCTCCCCTCCCTAGCCTTTGATGTTGCTACCTTTTCTCCCTTCGTCGATGCTACCTTCCCACCCTTGTCGCATTTGAAGTTGTTGCCCTTCCCTTGCTCCCACCCTCCCTCCGCTCCCATCGCTTGCATGGTAGCTATTGGAGGCATTGTTGAGTTTCTAGTTCTATTAACTACTTGCAAAAGCTGCAACAAGGTCAAACTTTGATTCCGCTCCGTTGGTGCATCGACGCCTTCGTGATTCAAGCTCTGCTACCTCTCTAGCTCATTCAATTGCCTTCCACACTCTCACGCTCACGATTTGCTCTTTTACGTTCCGCCTAAATCCGATGCATGACCTTCTCAGCTTCTTTGCATGCCTTCTCTTATTCACGTGGCACCTTCATGTGTTTTGCTTGGACCTTGTGCTCCTCCTGTTCTCTTGCCACAACTGCTTTCTTTGGTTCTTTTGTTGTCATTGCAAGAATGTAGTCTTTTGAGGTCATGAGGATTGACTTTGAGTAATCAACCAAGGGCTCTCCAGCTTCTGTTTGTCTACGAGCAAGGTGTTGCACTTGTGGTAATGGAAATAGATTGCTTAGCGTTGAGGTAGCTAGTCCCTCTCCTTCAGATTTTGAACTATCGGAGGAATGAACATTGCAATCTGTTCCTAACTCCACGAAGTATTGTGGTTGTGGAATCTCAATTTCAGGGATGCACTCTACCTGTTCCTCTATAATGTCATGAATGCACTCCATCTGCTCTTCATCGTCTTCTTTAGGAGGCTCTACATAGCACGTACTAGGCATCATGTGACCATCCATGGCGGTTGGATCTAGAAGCCAGATCTCGGTAGTGGCAAAGCCCTTCTTGATTTTCTCTGGTGTTAGTGCCTTTTTTAATCCTAAAGACACCCACTCTGGAAGGTCTTCTTTCCTTGTTCCTTTCCCTTTGTTGTCTATAGTCCATTTGTCTATGTATGCTCGAAAGGTTACTTTGAACGGTTTGAAGATACTAACATCTACTGGTTGTAATTTGTGACTTGTACAGCAATGTAATGTGATAATGTCAAGGCCTTCTATAGAAGCTTTCTAGACTACTTTAAGTGTCACATGCGATCCATGCTCGTCTAGAAGTAAGAGGTGTCTATGTTCATGTGAGATCCCATCCTATACTTTCACAAAAGTGAGAAAATGTATGATCCAAGTAGAAAATAAAAAAGCAATCATCTAATCATTTGGTTGCATTGCCATGCAAGACTTAGGTTCACATTTGACAATGTAATTCCGAAGTTTGCATTTACCTTTGAAAATATAAAAGTTTGGATTGTAATCACCTACTGTATTCACGCATGAGAGGATTGTGAGGTGCTCTCTACTGTTAGATATCGTTTGATGAACAGATTTGCTTCCTCGTCTTGCAAATACAAGAGTTTCCCCTCCATTCTTTCCTGCTTGTGCTCCAGTTTTGTTTGCATTCCAGATGTGAGATGACAAATATCTATGGCACTTATATGCTCTTTGTAGATTTTCATACAAAAAAGCTACACTACTAGGATTTAGTTCCCTTGCACACCCCTCCTCTAACCCTTGTGGAGATCTCAATGTGAGCTCCGAGTGATGATTTTAGAACCATTGAAGCCATCCACGTCGACAAATGCCTTCCTTGAAGGGCGTCTAACGTTTTTGTGTTATCTCTGTGACCTTCCTCCTCGACTCTATGATTGAAATAGGATGTGCAAGATCTTGCATTTCCAACATCCACTTGACAAGTGTATTTTCTTCAACTACTGTCAACACTCCTTGCCATCCTTTCTTCCTCTGTAGAGTTCTACTGTAGGCGTGATCTCGTGATGATGATGCTAGGATTCCAAAATCCCTGGCCACTAATGTTAGCTTGCTGCCACTCAACTTCTACTACAACTAACGTTGTTGCAAGTTGTACATTGGTCCACATTTCCGTGCAACCTTTGGTTTGCCTCCACCTCGTAGCTTTTATCAGAGCAGGTTCTATTGTGCCACCGATGCCTATTGAGGTCATTGTTGTGGCACCTCTAATGCGTCCCAATGCTTCCTCCCCACTTCAATGATTCAATCGTTGATGACTACCTCCACCTTCATCGACCTTCACATTTTGTTGGGGAAGTTCATGATAACCATCTCGTTGTTCAATGAAACTTCTTAATTCGTCAATGATAGTACGTTGGTGTATGTTAAGGTTGTTGACCACACAAAGTCCTTGCACCCCTCCTTGCCATTTGTGAGCCCCTAATTTGTCAGTAGGTTTCACTCTTTTTTTTCTTTTTTTTCGTATTTTGTTATTTTCAATGCAATTCTATATACAAAAAGCCCCCAAATGAGTGTAGAACCAAAATAGGTGTGTCATATACCAATATAATATTTGGTCTAATTTTAAAATATGATAGCTAGAATGGCCCAACCACGAGCTGTAAATAGGTTAGAATCCAACTAATTGTAGCAAATTGGTCAAATGCAAGTGATAGGCATATCAAGCTCAAAACCCCACATGGAGAGAACATCTCTAGGCTAGAATTGGTTGAGGGAACCCTAGTAAGGCATAGGAGTCAGTTCCAGTGATAAATTCTAGTTTCCCCATTTCATCGACGAAATAGTGAAACTCCAATTATTGACTTGCAGATGTTAAAAACATCAAGACCGGACTGTGGAGGAATCTTAGGTCCAAGGAGGGTGACTTAGAATTAAAACCATGCCTAGGAACCAACGGTGAAGTTGGTTCACCAAGATCCCCCAGTGTGGAAGATTCCTTGGCTACCAATAATTAAACGAGGGGGTGGATTTTGCTCTCCCTAGGCCGATGTGTAGAGTAAAAATATGAGCCTATACATGTGTCTTAGGATCCTATAGGAGGTTCCACAAAAAATTTCGGAATTTTCTGGTAATCAAAAGATGCCTCTCCGGATAGTCAAATGCCCAAACCAATGATGGGAAATTCCTAGAAATTTCTCAAGTGGTAGTAAATTCCCACTAAAAATGAGTATAACTTCTTTTATATTAGTAAGCTTCCCCAACAAGTTTCAAGACATTCCAATAGCCAAAAGTACTTGAACTTGCCAAATTCCCCAACAATTAATAAAAATTAAAGTCTACGACAGAGTTGACCAACGGAGTAGGAGCATATGAAAGCGAAATGGGGCGCATATAGGTCTTCTCTTACTCCCCCACACCTACTTAGAGGCCTAGGCTAGTTATTTTTGCTAGAAAAGTCAATCTCCAAAAGTTGGGATTTTTCCCGGTTTTGGTGTTAAGTTGGCGCTATATTTTGTTGCAATTTTGAAGATAGAAAAAGGGGAGGGGAATTACTCTAAGGGTGAAATGGCCTTCAAAAGCCAATGGCGCAATCCGTTTGTGATTTGGAATTAATCTCCAAAAGTTAGCTTAGTGGGCCAATAGAGGATGAAAACCTTGAGTTTGGATGAAAATCGAAGAAGATAAGGTTAATTTAGATGAACAAGAGGAGGTGGGTGCCCAGGAAAGAGTATAAAAGGGCACCCCCTTTCTTCTCTCACCACCACCTTTTTGTGTAATTGGATCCACGAGGTCCAATTTACATTAGAATTCTACATTTTAGCTACAAACCTTGCAACGGTGTTTTTTGGGCACTTTTGGCCATTGTTGTTGTTTTCTCAAGCTTGCGAGGTCTTTGTGGGTCCCTTGCATCTTGAGTGTGTATAGTTCTAACTCTTCCAAGCTTGAGCTTGGAGGCTTTTTTACCTTACTATGTTACTAGAAGTTGTTTGCGTTTACCTTTGAGAGATCTTTTTGTTACTCTCCTTGTCTTATCATGTATATCCCTAGAGCAACCTCCACATGATTGGCAATGCCACTTTGGAGGGCCTTTAGTTCAAGTCATTTATGATACTAATCCTATGAGGCTAGTTCTTTGAGTGTTGAAGGTCCCTTCCTTTTGTCCCTAATATTGACGTGGTATTCCCTAGTGAGAGACATGAGGGTATGAGAGTAGTGGGTTCCGTCCTCATGGCAAAGCTTTGACCCCCCTAGGGGTGAAAAGTCTTAGTGGTGTATTAAAAAGGGGAACGACAGCGAAGCTTTGAACCCCTTTAAGGTAAAAACTGTTAGTAGTGTGTTAAAAGAGGGGATGATGGCAAAGCTTTGAACCCCCTTGGGTACAAAGTCTTAGCGTTGCGTTAAAACCATCTCACGGGAGAACTAGAAGACTACGTGGTCCCTCTCCCACAAGGTTTAGTTCCCTAAACGTGTTGGGAACAAACCAAGGTTTAGGCCCCAAAAAATAGGAATTAGAGGTCAAATTGAGTATGAGGAGTAGTTAGTGAGAAATAGAGTGTGGCCTTTGCCTCCACAAGCCTAGCATGCCTCCATTAACCATAGACATAGCTTTCCCAAACCCCTCTTAGAGGTTAGCAAAAACTTAGCGAAAGGGGAAGGTCTGTTTAGCAACTGAGTTGGATAGGGAGACTCCAATAAACAAAAGGGGAGCAAGGGGGGTTCTGCCTTGTCATTAGGGATGGGAGAGAGAGGTTTGGTAAACAAAAAGGAAGCAAGGGGGTCTGCTCAATCATTAAGGTTGGGAAGAGGGGGTCCAACAGTCAAAAGAGAAGCAAGGGGGGTTTCTGCTAGTCATTAGGAACACGAGAGAGGAGTCTAGTAATATAAAGAAAGCAAAAGAGGGGCTACCAATCATTAAAGTCGAGAAGGGGGTCCATTAATCAAAAGGGGAGCAAGGGGGGATTTGCCCAATCATTAGGAACAAGAGAGAGGGTTTCGGGAATCAAATAGAAAGCAAGAGGGTTCTGCCTAATCATTGGGGATGAGAGAGAGGGGTCCGATCATCAAAAAGAAAGCAAGAGAGGGTCTGCCAGTCATTAAGTTGGGAGGGGGGTCCGTTAATCAAAAGGAGGAGCAAAGGGGGTTTTGCCCAACCATTAGGGATGGGAGAGAGGGGTCCGATCATCAAAAAGAAAACAAAAGAGGGTATGTCCAATCATCAAGGTCAGTAAGAGAAGTCTAGTAGTGAAAATGGAAGCAAGGCGAGGTTTTGCCAGTCATTAGGAATAGGAGAGAGGGGGCTTATAATAAAAAAAAAGCAAGAGGGACTCCTAGGCATTAAGGTTGGAAGAGGGGGTCCGTTAATCAAAAGGGGAGCAAGGTTTTTTTTGTCCAGTCATTAAGGATAGGAGAGAGGGATCTGATAATCAGAAAGCAGGAGAGGGCATGTCCAGAGGTCCAACAATCAAAAGGGAAAGAAGAGGAAGGTTTGTCCAACAACTAAGTTGGGTAGGGAGACTTTGGTAACCAAAAGGGGAAGCAGGGGTGGGTTGTCCAACAATTGTGGAGGTGGGAAGGAGGAGGCCAACAAGCGTTTACTGCACTAAGCAACCTTTGGAGCAGGGAATTCAACTCCCCATCTCCCATAAGCATTATCAAAGCAACAAGCAAGTGGCCAGAAGAATGAGAAAGTGACAAGAGGGAAGACAATTTGAGGGGAAGAAATGGAAGTAGATAAGATAGGAGGATAATCCCCAAGTCTTACCGAAGCCCTTAGATTAAAATTAGTTGGTTTGCATGAGATTAAGCGTAAGGCATAGGATGGAAGAGGTAGTTCAACCTAATAGGATGGCATGACGCGTCTTTAAGATTAGCTTCGTAGGTAGTTAACCAAGGATAGTTGGGCCACCATAGCATGTAGGAAAAATAGAGGGGAAACAAAAGAGGAAAGAGAGAAAGAAATAGGACGATGCTACCAACCAAACCTTTGTGTTAAAATTCTTTTATGGTTAGAACGGTGGTTTGTTGTCTCATTGCACAGGAGTTCATGGCGGACGAGTGACAACTTCTAGTGGGCGCAATCAACGATTCAAGTTCCGAGGTTTGAGTTAAACCTTTCCAAACTTTTCCTAGGTCCCTAATTAGTGATTAGTAACTCTAGCCGAGGCTTACCCCTAGGTCAGACCCTTAGGACTATAGGTAAGGTCGTTTCTTAGGATAGGAACTTGAAGAGGAAGACCGTAGCTTTCCAAAACCCTAAGGCAAGCCCAAATCGGGTCAAAAACAAGGAAGTTATTGCCAGATGAAGATTAGGGTCAAATTAGATGAAGAATAGCTAGACCTAGGAATTGACAACGAATTAAGGGGATTGGGAGGAGGATATCAAGTAGGGTCCAGGGCCGAGAAGAAAAGTTAATTCCAAATTATAGGTTAGGAGAAATTAGTGAATGAAGTTTAGGTAAGGCTTGGATGAGAATTTCGTGTGAATCCCCAATTAGGTCCAAACTCCAGATTTAGGTAGGAGCAAGTCTTTTGACCCATCCTTAAAAACTTCGGGTACTTTTGAATTAGGGAGCTAGGCTCAATCAATAGATGAAGTTTGAGGAACCAAGTAGTGGTCAAACTTCATCCACCCATAACTTTGGCTAGGAAGTTCGGATAGGGTTGAGCTTTATATTTTTAGAAATGGAAATTGATGAACTAGAGTTTCCCTAGGTTAGTTCTACCTTGAAATAGATTCCACCCAAAACATACAGCGGGCCATCCATTCGTCCGCCAAAACACTAGATGTAGATTAGGAGAATCTTACATATTTGGGGTCACTTTAGGCACTCAGTAAAAAGATTGATTGCTTGGAAGGCACAATGGACCACGCTTAGACACCCCAAATTAGGACTCACTTAGCCAAAATCCAGAACCTAGTTGTGTTCACAATTTACCAAGGGTGGGTAAATTGGTGCTCTCACCATTCACAAAAGCTACTGGGTGTTACATGCATCCCCGTAGGTTTAGCAACTCCAAACTATAGTTCATCAGCATGGTCGCCTTGAGAAAATGGAGACTAACTAGGAGCTCCCGAAAATCCATAAGATTGCAACTCAAGAACCTATGGTTCTTGAGCGTCTTGCATACTGTGAAAATATCAATCACCTTCCCCAGTTGCAGTTGACATGATCCCTCACAAATTTGTAGTCTAAAATCCCTCACTTGGTTCATTACTTCCCTTCAATGAATTAAAGTATAAAATCACACTTAAAAACATCCTTATATTCACATTAAATTGTAATCTTTGTATGCAACACCGGCACTTGTAGTTCATTTTAATGACATAAGATTCATGCAATAATGTTGCAGTGAACCCCATATATGTTTTAATTAACAACACAATCACCACAAACTATATCCTTCACTGTTTTAATTAGCCCCAAAATTGCCAGCCACCAAATATTAAACTAAACCCCTAGCCACCTTCTCATTTAATTTAAAGATGACATTGGTTCATGCACTCCATCATTCATTGATACTAATCCCAAACCCATTGACACTTCATTCTGCCACAACTGTCATCTATAACCGTCAATTTTTCATGGTTCATAGACATGGGCCTCAAATCAACGAATATGGGTGATAATATAGGGGACGCCTATTGGGACATTCATGGTTATGGGTATAGCTACCTTAAGATTAGAATGACCTATAACTATTTTTATTTGATCTTTTGTTTAATGATGTCCAAGATGATAAGAGATTTATCTTTAGTATATTCTTAAGTTTTAATAGCCTAGAGTTTGAGTATAAATCCAAATAATGCAAGGCTATCATGCCCTCAAGGAGTGGAGTTATGACATAGGCTATTGGATAAAATTCATGTATTGGATACTTGTCATTGTAGAAATGCAATATGTTCTGGATTTTTATTTAGTCATAACTTGAAGCCAACAAACTTAATGCACTACTTCAAACTTTATTGCTTGATTCTTTTTGAACAAAGCCTTCAATATGTTTATCATATTAGCATTGCTTAGAAGTTGTATGCAAGTACTTCGTATTCTTGTACTATTTAGACTATAATAATTTCTCACATTTTTACTTATTATTATATTATTAAAGATTGTTTTTTTGACTAAATACCACATTAATTTTAGAATAGAAAATCATTAAGTATATTTAAAGTAAATGTTATATGCTCATTACTAAGTTTTGTAAACAACAAAACCTAAAAAGAATGAAAGATTGCAAATGGTAAAGTATTTATTGTTGCAATATTTTGTCCTAAATAATTCGGAGTTCCTTCAACCTCCAATATCTCCCTTTTAGATGAATTAGGTGTTCTAAAAGGAGTATAGATCAAGTTTGAAGGATCAATAGCAAAACTTATTTTTCAGCCTACAATTAAGCCCAAACCTACAATGCTTATGACAAAGACCTAGCTAAATAGATTGTTTTAGTATTTCATCCCTATTTAAATTTAGAAAGACTCAATCCTTGCATTTATAATAGATGAAATCAGATTTATTGGTCATTTGAGAAAAAAATAGAAAGTTAGAAACTAGTCATATAAAACAAAAATTCAAGCAAGGTGATAGAAGATGCAAACAAAAGACCAAAAAAATGTGTTTTTAAGAGGAAACATTCTAGGAGTCAAATGGCACAATCAATTCATGAAGATATCTCACCAGTCAAAAGATTTTTGATCCACAATAAGAGGTAACCATAAGAGGTAACCACAAAATTTCTCATGAAAAATGAAAAGTAAGAATATAAGCCTAAACTTAGTGTATAGGAACCTCTAGAGGTAACATGTAAAGTTTTGGATTTTTTTGATTGTAGAAATTAACTTTCGAGAAGGTAACCTTTATAACTAACTTTGATAAATTTTTAGAAATAACTCAAGTTGCTATAAATTCCACTAAAAATTATGGTACATTTTTTAGTAGATATAAAGTGTTCCAAGAATTTTTAAGGCATCTTAAGATGAGCAAGGATCCAAACAAACAATCCCAACAATTTCCAACAAATTTGAGTCATTGACAAGAGTCACAAGAGCATTCAATGTTTTCATGAAGCCAAAGAGGAGTCTTTTCTTACTCCAACAATTCCTTAGAACATCCAAAGTAAGTTAGAAATCTTGAAAAATATAAATTCCTTCATCTAAGATTTTACTATACTTTGCTTGGACGATTTGTTGACTTTTATGAGTTTTGAATGACCTTGGGAATGAGATAGGAAGTCTTGTAATTCAATTCGAGCCTTTCAAAGTCAATGACACAATCTATTCAGGCATTTGGAGCTTTTCTCCAAAGTTTAGAGTTTAGTCCAACAATAAATTTGATTGTTTTTAGTATTTAGCAGTTAAAGACAAACTCTTAGGGTTAAATGAGGGGATAAGTCCTTGAGGCAAAATATAAAGGCCTTCTTTTCCTTCCCCAAACCACTTCTTTTTGTAGTATTTTTTGGTGCATTCTTTGAAGGACATGGAGGTTCCTTCAAATTTTGTCATCTTAATTCTAATATAATATTCTTCTAGTTTTATTTACTAATGTTCATGTTCTTTTGGATTTTAATAAGATTTTAAATCCATTGTTTTATGATTTTTATTTTACACTAGCTCCTTTGTGAACTCTTGTCTATTGGGAATCCCAATCTTTTGAGAATTCATCCTAGAATCTTGACATGCAAAATCATAATTTGTGTCAAGACTTCTTCCATCTTTTATGCAATTCATGCTTTATTTTGAACCAATAGCAAAGTTTTGACTTTGCACATGCTATTTTAGATATCATGACACTCATTTTTTCTTTTCTTTTGGCTTAGGTTGTCTTGTGAATCCCACATCGCAAAGCCTTGGTTTATATGTACTCTTTTAGATATTGTTGCATTAATTTCTATTTGTTTTTGTTTTAATGGGTTTGAAACCCACCATATGGTAAAACTTTGAACCCCACCATCAAAAATTAGTTTGGCTAGAATTAGTTTAGCTATCTAAACTCAATTCGTCTTCCAAGATCATTTGCAAGTTAAGCAAAAAGCATTAGTCAATCCAAAATATCATTAGCCAACTTATAAGGCCAAAGGTGTAAGGCCATAGCTTAAGGTAGAGCCAATACTCAGACAGAAGGGCAAACCAAAACCAAAGTTCAAGCCCTCAGTGGTCCATTGTCAAGTAGGATCTAGTAATAGAGGTTGTGCTTATCCAAGTAACAAAGTTTGCACCTATCCAATGATGGAAGTTGTTGGCCATGTTGATTGGATCTTGATATTGTGGTCTAGACACTAGAAGAAAAACGTGTCCTGCACAACTGGCTACTATGCAACTAGTGTCCTATACAACTATCCTGCAACTATAATCCTCTCTATTAGCACCAAATCTAACAGAATTGTCTTATGTCATTGTTTGACAACATTGATACACTGTTTTAGTTGCAAAATAGCCTATCTATAATTGCAAAAAACAACTAGGAAACAACTAGGAAAAGATTGCAACTGTAAAATTATCATAGTTGTTTCCTAGTCTCTTTCTAGTCATTTTCTAGTCACTTTCTAGTTGTACACTAGTTGTTTTTTAATCATTTCCTATAGTACTAGAAAATTCAGCTTTTCCATTGATTTGGTTGCATAGATTTGATTCATTTTTCTATTGATTTAGAGAGTAATTTGTTGATTAGGATAGAAATCAATAGAAAAGTGAACCAAATGAATGCAATTAAATCAACAAAAGAATTGAATTTTCTAGTATTGAAGCTAGTAGTTTCCTAGTTGCTATTAAGTTGTACACTAGTTGTTTCTTAGTCGTTTTTTAGTTGTTTCCAAGTTGCTTCCAATGCTCATTCACATTTGTCTTATATCAAAGGTCCCATATCAATTGTAAAGAGTACCATTAGGTTGGACATATAAGACTTGTAAGTTGTAGCCATGTTGCAATGAATTTTGTTGTTAAAATTCTAAGATTTCTAGAATATCTAGATTTCTATGAATTGTAGATTTCTATAGAGTATAGATTTCTACAATCTATAGAAATAAAAAAAAAAAAATTTAATTCTAGGAATTTTAAAACCTAAGAAATTGTAAGGTATCCTAAACCAATGAAATCTATTGAATACCAATATTTGAATTTTTTGAAATCTAGGAAGAAGGAAGATCTGAATCTAAAAAAAAGGTAGTTCTGAAATTCAAAAATCTAGAAAGAAGGTAGATCTGAATCTAAAAAAAGGTAGATTTGAAATTTGAAAATCCAGAAAAAGGTAGTTCTGAAATTCAAAAATCTAGAAAGAAGGTAGATCTGAATCTAAAAAAAGGTAGATTTGAAATTTGAAAATCCAGAAAAAGGTAATTCTGAAATTCAAAAATCTAGAAAGAAGGTAGATACGAAATTTTGAAATCTACAAATCATTGAGATTAATATTTTAAAATCTACATATCTACAAGTCACATACAAGGCATGACTTTTGCAATTGCTTCACCTTATTCCTAGATTTTAGGGTGTTCACTATGACTAAAAATTTCCATTATCACTAGTCATAAACTACTCACAAGTGTCCTATACAACTGTAAAAATAGTTGCACAATGTAGTTGCAAAACCCTTCATTTTCTTCTCGTGAGATTTTAAGAGCTAGGGCTTGTGGGCATATTATCTCCATTCTTGAGATTAAATGAGCACAACTAGGTTCTTGGTGATTTCATTGTTGAATTCCTAAATGGATGTTTAGGTGTCATCTACTTGTGCCTTCCAAAAAATGGATACTCTTGTTTTGTGTTAAACTCTAATGGATCTAATTATGAATTTGAAACAAACAATCTCTAAAGATTAAAAGTTTTGTTGGTTTTGGATAATGTGGGCTAAAACTTGGAACCTTCAAAGGAAAATTCATCAAATATAAATTTCAAGTAGCTTGAGTGGTAGAGCATGTCATTTCCTTTTCAAAATAGTAAAGCACTTCCTAATTGGAGTTACTTATTAAAAGTTATTTACGAATGAAGTTTTTCTTCAAACTACCTCCCAGTGCAAAGGATTAAGAGTTTGTGTGGTGAACAATCAAGGAGTTCATAGGTAGTGCAAAAGTAGAGAATTTGTACTTATGAAGTTTGCATAACTCTATCAGTTGACTTTCATTTGTATAATTCTACATGTTTAAAATCCCATTTGCTCAAGCTATTGTGAAGTGTAGTCAAGACTGGAGATTGTGCAATGAAAGACTATTCATAATTTTGTAAAGGCCTTGTTAAAGAACAGTTCATTGATGGACTCTACGTATGCTACACAGAACAAAAGTCTTTCCTAATTTACAATGGAAGCAATCTCTGTTAGTCTAAATAATGTATTGCCAAGCCTAAGAGGAGGCAAGTAAGGACAACAACCATGAGAAGACAATGACGAAGAAGGTTAAGATACCAATTGAGCATTGCATATTAGCTACTAGGAATACACGGAACACCTTCAAGACTAGGTGTACCAACTAGTTTATTAGATGGGTGTGAATTTCTCTTATATGGAAGGGACTTCTCAAATTCTATACTTAGGGTTTGTGTGCTTTTTTCATATGGCTTAGGAGGAGTGACATATGAAAACAACACCAAGTGGACTTAGGAGGAGGTGGTGGAAGGTTTAGGTGTGATTTTCTATCTCATAGAAGCAATGTTATTTCATGGACTGTCATCGAAGTTGTTCTCTCACAAGGAACAACCCCATATTGAACATGATCCTGCCTCCTTGTCAAAATTAGCCTTGTTGTAGTAACTAAAACTAAACAAAACAAATTTGTCTACATTGAAAAAATCCTTGTTGAGCACATTCATCCTACAACCATGGTAGAAATGCCATCTACTACTACTTTTGAATCTTTCCAAGACAAAAATAACCAAAAACACTACATTCAATCAGATGAAATTTAGTTTTCCACAACTCTCATAGGCCCTTGCACCTACCAAAAAATTATTAGAAGATGAAAAATGTTTTCTAATGTTTGCTATCATATATCCATCAAACACTTATATCTGCAAAGTCGTTTTAGGATTGTTCTTTCAAATGAGATGTCTACATGGTGTCGATGCATTAGCAATCTATGAACCTATCAATAAGAGCATCATTGTTATACAATATAAATTACAACCTTAATCCTAAAATGATGCCACATATAATAAGTGTTTGATGGATGATTTTGTAAGGTCCTCTGGTGTACAGAAAATAGATTTTTCATCCATTTTATTTTGTGTCATACACCAAAGGCCTTGGACTATGCATCTAAATGTTTTTTCTCTTCATTTATAAAGATGGGATTTTAGTGCATGGAAAGATGCCTAAAAAATAAGGATTTGGTTCTCAACCATGGTAGTAGGACAATTGTGCCTAATCATGAAAATAAAAAAGGGGTAGATTTCCTTGGTTATAAATTTTCATGCAAGGAAGTCAAAAAGGGTCTAATGACCATGCAGATAGATTAACATGTCATCAACATTTCATTGTGGGAGGAGAAGAAAGATAATTACAATGAATGGCAATGCCAAGTTGAAGGCATGCTGAAATTCTATAATAGTTATCAACATGGGCTACATTCTAGCTATAAGTGAAAGGGACAATTACTAGGCTACAAATACATTTTTGACACTAATTTGCAAAAATAGAAAAGAAAGAAAGCACATCCTCTAAAAAATTCAATACCATTCTATCTTTCTACTAACATAACAAATCAAAATTCAACCTCTAACAAGACATGCCGCAAGAGAGAGTATTTGAATTTACCACTTCCTCCTTGCACTCTTTCATGGTGCGTATGTTATGTCTCTCCCTTGGAACACAACCTTAGGGATGTGCATGGTGCTAAAAAAATGGCAAGAAGATTACATCAAGGGATGTTATTTGAAAGCTACCTTGTGAATTTGCCATGATTGAATAAGGGTACACACAATCACTACAATAGTTCTCCAGAACGCCTTCTCTAGCTCTTCTACCAATAATTATTCTTGAACATAATCTTGCACCATTCAAGCATTACTAATAATTCTTCCAATTGAGTGAATGTGAAACAATGTGAACTATGGTGCCATAGCAAAAGTCAAATTAAAATAACAAATAGTTATATTAATTTTTTCAATGTGTAAATTTTTTGGAATTCAATATCTTTTATATGCAAAGGACTACAAAGCAAAGTTGCAATGTCAGAGGTTGTGTTTTTGATACAAATTGAAAATAGTGTGCATGAAGGAGTGCAAGGGCTTTGTTTTCTAGCATGTACACATATGATGTTGTCATGCTCCTTGTCACAACTTTTTGATGGATGAATGTATGGATAGATGAAAGAACTTATGATGATTGTGTCATGACCTTCATATAATGGACTTTGATGGATAAATGCATGATAAATTAATCCATGATGAAATGTGCAACATTGGACAAGTAGACATTGCCTAGAGATAGATATTTCTAGATAGTGAATTTGTACATTGGAGTTAGACAACTCCGATTGGATGACAAGGATACTAGAATGTTTGGAGATAGATATCTCCAAATGATGGATTTATGCAATGGAATTAGACAACTCCTAGATGAAGACAAAAGTGTTGGAACTTGGACTTAGACAATTCCAAGTAGAGGATCAAGATTTGGATAAGAAATGATTTGGATAAGATATGATCTAGAAAATTTCAACTAAGGCTTTTGCTTTAGTTTATGGTTCTAAATAGAACCAAGGATAGAAAGCTAAAGATAGAAAAAAATCTTAACCCTCAAAGGACCAAGGCCTTTTTTTTGCAAAAAGACACTCAAAACTGCCATTTTTAGAGCAAAGAGTAAAAAAATTTGAAAATTATATTTTTTGCACATCTAACCATAGGATCTTACACCTAACTAGTATGATAATGTGTGGAAAAAATTTCAGAGATTTTGACCACATAGATTGCAAGATATCTGCGTTTAAAGTGAAGAAAACAAGTTTTTCCACACATTGCGAGACTAGGTTATTTGACTTCGAACCTTCTTAACTTTAATTTTTTGCACTACAGAGTTTTGAGCTTTAAATCTTTATGGTGGAGAATTGAGTTGAGAGTATAGAAAAAAAAAGAAAATACAAAAAAATTTAATTTTTATTCCTTAAAAAATTGTTAGGTTGAAGTAGGTACAAGATAGAAGGAAAATCTAAATTATTAATATCTCTAAGATGGAATTAAAATGCACTAATCCCAATAGTGAGATTGTTCTAAAAAGAAAATGAAACCCTATGGACCTTTTTTTTCTAAAAATTGTAAAAATTGCATTCAGAAATGAATCCTACAAGTTCTTTTTTCAAGAAGATGCTCTAATTGTCTGAAAAACAAGATTGTCTATAACTTTCTTATAATAAATCCGAATGGAATGAATCAAAGCTTTCTGTGTAGACAAAAATACAATCTATAAGAGATAAAAATAAAAAATAAAAAAATTCAAATTTTTGAAACTTTTTTTTGCTGCCCCCTCTCCCTTGTTTTGAGCTTATTTGGGCATAATTTTTTTTCCCGGGCACCAAATGAAAAAATAATTATATTCCCACAAAGTTAATCAATTTTTCTATCTTCACAAAAAGTTTCAAAAAATCAGGACAAAAATTGAGATTATAGATACATGCCCGACATCTCATTTATCCCCCGAAGGGACAATGGTCCTTTAGGGGTTAATCTATCTTAAAGACTCGTTGTCTCTAATATATAAGATGAAGCTTAGGGGTGAGGAGACTCTCTTTGGATGTGGATCTCTCTCTATGGTTAGGTGGTCTAAGATCTTTGTAAAAGCATTAATATTTATAAGTATATTTTGTGTTCATATTTAGAGTTCATTGTGATTTGAAGTTACAAGATGCAAGAGGGTATGTAACTTACATATGAAAGTTATGAAATAATTCAAAAATCCATAACTTTCATACCATAGGTCCAAACGTCATGAAACAAGTGTGAGCACCAATCTTTGTGGAGAGTTTATCAATGGTACCATTAAAGATTGCAAGGGCTAAATTGCAATGTGAGAGGTTTCATTCTTCATACGAATAGATAGCTTTATGAATGAAGGATTGCAAGGGCTTTTTTTTGGTGGCATTTGGGTATGCAATGTGAAAGTTTTAGTTTTCCCAAAATTAGAGATAGCTTAGTTTTCTTTTAATTGAAAAACATTCGGAAAACCATAAGAAACGAACTAACTGAACTGAACGAAACTAACAACCGAATTTGAGGTATAGATCGCAGCGGTCATGTGATTAACACTCGTCATGTATGCAGGCAAATCCATTGCCAAGTGTAGTTGCATCTTCCTGAACTGAAACATGAACAACAGTAGTGCAGTAATAGAAATCCCTAGCAAATGCTCAACACTCCCCAATTCAGCCATGGGCGTATCCAACATTGAGCTCATTGGAGAGACACCTCTGAGAATCACGCTGCTAAGTCAACTTCAACTTCAGAAGAACCCGAAGATCTTCACCGCAATTCCACGCTGTTCTTCCGAATTCCGCCTCAGAACGATGCAAACAAGAGAATACGAACAGGAAAAAACCCAGAATGCGGCAATCCAAAACACAGGCTAAAGTGCGAAAGCGACGGCGGACACAGCATGGCAGTTAGAGGCATGCGCGACAAGGAAGTTGGAAAAGCGGGTCCAATTCAAGGTGGGCAGACACGAAATTCTCGAGGAGCTCCACTGTTCGCATTATTGTACTGTACAGTATCGTGACCCTTGCCCTGTGCTTGTCCAGCCTGCCCAACCTCTTTCCTCTCGAAAGTTCAGAATTTGCATTCACTGGTTTCGAATTCACCAACCGTGCGCGCTTTCCATTGCGCGATTGAATCGCCATTGATTTGCGGTTGTTTTGAAGTCATTCTTGCCATTTGCAGTGCCTGCAAGGCCAAGCTTTTCCACATTTAGAAAATCAACAGCCTACCGCATACCAAGATTGTAAGGGCGTTGTAGAGTAATGTCATACGCCAATTCCCCGATTCCGAAGGCCATGCCCTCACACAACTGCAGTTTTCTAAATGGAGGGCAACACGGTGAACAACGTATGCGCCACAGGAATCTGGAGAAGCTATTTGTGCCTCTACCCGCACTTCCGATTTCGAAGACACTCCAATTTAAGAGAATCCTCGCTGACTGCAGCGATTTCCCCTGCCCTGAGCATAGGCATCCTCTTCCCAACAACAACGTCGCCCACCTCCACCAATTCACCCACCCCAGCCATGTTCTCGCTGCTTGCAAATTCGGCGTCATTACAATTCCACGGTTTTAGGTTCCGAGGCGTGCATCAGTCCACGGCAACCAGCCCGTCGTTCTAGGGTTAAAGTGATTTGAAATCCATCTTGAGTTCATGTTTGAAGCCTAAACTTCGAGCCAGTAACAGTGTTTGCACATGTGAGAACTATTTTCTTTTCTACTTTTGGTGTCTAGTAACTTAGAAACCAAATCTGGCGGCACATAACTTAGAAAGAACACGGTAGAAAATTAACGATCCGAATACATTCTTCGTTTATAAGAGCATACACTCACTGTGTTAGCTGTATCTCTCACTTCATCTGAAGCTAAACTGACTGCAACACCGTCATTGCCTTCATATGGTACTCAACTTACGTACGAGTGAAGGGATGAATTTCTCACGAATCTCACCTAGAGTACCTAGTACAGAAGTACCACTCAGATGCTAAGAACTCTTGATAACCAACACGAAATCCCTTCACGTGAGTGCTGCAAGCTGGCTAGCAGTATTGATACATGAATTTTCCATAATTTAATAATCTCTCGAGTTTCTAAATTGCCGATGACCTAAGAGTATTGTCACCACTATTTATGGTAACTCTAAATGAAAGTGAATTCAGGAAGTAAACTCTTGCACCTCACTCCATAGTCATGAGGAGTTCGATGACCTATTCACAACAGTAACGACTGAACAAAACCAATCCCCTAACAACATAATAGAATTGAGTCAGGGAACAATAACAACCCCGTCCCGTCCATCACGAACTCTTCAAACCTGACAGCGCTTCCTTCGTCGCTGCTGCAACCACCGCGTCGGATGCATTAGGTAAATAGTAGTACTTCCCTTGTGCCACTCGAGCAATTTCTTTGGCGAATCCCGTAGAGACGAACTTGTTCTCTGTATCTATAACCAGCAATGACATGCCCGCCTTATAAATCTTGCCCGCCACATCCAGTATCTCGTCCTTGAGATCTGCTTGCGTGGGCCTCGGAGCGTCAGGCTTGTTGGCCTCCTCGTCTCCCGTAGACTTCTTCAGGGAAACGTTGGCTCTCCCATCAGTGATAGCCACAATCATAATTCGCCCGACATCCCCGCTCTTCTCGGCGTTCATGCCAACCCTCACAGCGGTCGTCAATCCGTGAGCCAGTGGAGACCCACCACCACAAGGAAGCCTGTCCAGACGATTCCTAGCCATAGCAATTGATCGAGAAGGAGGTAGCAGAACCTCAGCCTCGTTTCCACGGAAGGGAATGATGGAAACCTGGTCTCTGCTAGTGTAGCTGTCGGCCAAGAGCTGCATCGCAGCACCTTTCGCATTGTTCATCCTGTTCAAGGCCATGCTGCCACTGGCATCGACCACGAAAATCACCAACGCACCAGCTTTACGGGCCATTCGTTTGGACCTCATGTCCCCTTGCTCCACAAACACTTTCCGATCCTCCCCTGCTTCTAAAGCCTTTCGCCGCCGCAGCTTCTGATAAGGTGCGGCCGCACGCAATGTCGCATCTACAGCCAGTCTCCGGACTTGCCCCTTGGGGATCATGGGTTTAATATAACGGCCCCGATCCTCAGAGAAAATCACATTCTTAGCACGCCCTGCCTTGCCGCGCCTTCGGTTCATCTGCTGCGCAAAAAACAAGAGCTGAGGATCCACAAGGCCACCTTCAGCATCAAAAATAAATTCCTCCGGCACTTCGTTCTCCTGCTCTTCCTTCTCCTCTTCATCATCCTTCTCCTCTTCCTCCTCTTTCTCGTCCTCCTTTTCGTCATTGCTCTGTGGTGACGGGGGTGGAGGTGGAGGAGGCGGCGGCCCATGGTCTGGAGGCATGTCCATAATCACAGAACGAGGAAGGATAACCAATTCGACTGCTTTCTTCAAATCATCCACTCCAACTCTGTCCCGCCCTTCCAAAGCCGCCAATGCCTTGGACACTCGAACCGCTGCAAGCTCCGCCCTATGGCCCTGACATCCGCCTCGAATCGCCTCCATGACAATGTACTTCACCTGCTCTTTGCTGATAGTCACATCCTTCAACCATTCCCGAGCCAGAGTTACAGTCGTCTTGGCCACTTCAGTAGCTTCCGCCGACTCTCCCATCACCTTGGCCGCGACATTCTGAAAATCCGTCGCAATCTCCACGGCGCTCACTCGATCCTCGAACGACAAGGGCATGTCCGCGGTCAGGTTGATCGCCACACGGTCGAGAAGGTGAGCGCGTACCTCGCCTTCCTCCGGGTTCCAGGTCGCAATCAGCAACGGCTGGCAAGGATGCTTGAAACTCACGCCCTCTCGCTCCACAATGTTCACCCCCTCCGTCAACACGTTGAGCAGAAGGTTACTAATCCCGTCATCGAGAAGGTTGAGTTCGTCCACATATAGCACGCCTCGATGGCACTCCGCGAGCAACCCCGGCTGGTAGACCGTCGTGCCGGTGCGCACGGACTCCTCCACATCCACAGAGCCGATGAGGCGGTCCTCCGTGACCCCGAGCGGAATTTGGATAAACGGCGCCTTGATGATCTCCGTCATCACGCTCCCGTCGCTGTTGTATTGAACTTGGTCCGCCAACCCTTCCTCCCAATCTTCTGGCTTATTGGGGTCCGCATTGCACACAGACCCGGCCACCACTTCCAGCGGCGGCAGAATGGCGTGCAAACCGCGCGCCATGACCGTCTTGGCCGTGCCGCGCCGCCCGGCGATGGCAATTCCGCCGATGGACTGGTCCACAGCGCCCAGCAGCAAGGCCGACTTGATAGCGTCTTGGCCCACCACGGACGCCAACGGGAAAAACTGGCGCCCGAAGACGAGCTGTGGTGGCTGCTGCTGGTGCCTCTCGTCCACGCGAGCCCCGCCATTACTGCTGCTGCCGGCCACTTCCAAAGTGGCCGCGGCCTGGCAATGCAAGGACCTGGGCGACCTCCTGGGGAGATGATGCCAAACCCTGACCCTCTCGACAATTGGAGCTCCAGAGAGAAACTGCCTGCTCCCCACGGTGGGCGAATAAGCTTCCCGAGATGAGAGGCTTCGCAATGCAGCGGAACCATCAGCATGGGCAACCCCAGCAGCAGCGGCGGCGCAAGCCGGGGCCATCGCCATCGCCAGCTGAAGGGACGCCATAGCTGTGCTGCCCAACCTCCCCTCCCAACGAGACCTTCCCTGAGGCTTGCTGCTGCCGCCTTGGATGTTCCGGAGGGGAGCACCGCTCACCTCTCGCCTCGCCTCGTCGTGAGGACTGATGATGGGCTCACGCGCGGGACAACCAGGACGAGGTCCCTTCGTCGTGGACTTCCATCCGCTGATGGATAAGGTACGACGGCACCGGACAGGCACGCCCTCCGGCACTGTGTTATTTCATCCAATTCTTCTTCCTTTTTTTATGTTGCTTGAGTTAGTAAGTTACCATCAGTGTTCCCAGAACGGATATAGGCTAATTAGCCCGAAGGCTATTTCCGTGTTGAAAGGGAGCTATTTCCGTGATCCTTTTACTTTTCTGGGAAAAACAAGGGTATAGAAGTGTTGGAAAAACATTGCATTTTTACTACAATTTTTTTTTCACTTTTGCAGAACTTGCAACTTCGTAGAAAAGTTGGAAGTGTAGTGATGCTATTTTTGGTGTTTTGTGTTAAGGGTAATTGCTAAATGATATATATACAAGTGTCACAAATTGGCAACTTCTTTGTGAAAATATTGTAGTTTACATTCATATTGAAATTTTGTGCAATGGAGATTGGGAGAGTTTTTTTGAGTAAGTTTTTCCAATTTATGACTTTCGAAGTTAACAATGACAAACTATATCACCAACAAGGAAGTTGACCCCTTCTTGCTAATGCAAGACTGCCCAAAATGTAGTGTTGGTGGGTTGAAGTACACTAGACCCTTGTACTTTTGAGGTCACAATGCAATATTGGTAGTAAACATGATTTTGCACTTCATAATACTCGAAATTTAAAGTTTTTTTTTACAGTTCCAAAGTGTTTTTCTAGAGGCTATATATGTTAGGTACCTAGGCACATTACTAAATTCATTGAAAATATTATTTCATGCTACAAAATTTGTACTTTTGTGGATGACTATTAAAATGTCACAGTACTACAAATCACTTAAAAGTACAAAATTTTTGACCTCCGAGAACTTACATTCTACTGCCCTTTCTTCACAGAAGACAATAAAGGGTCCTCTATGAGAATTTGCATTCAAATTCCTAATAACATCACATATTTGGCAAAGATCTATAAAAATAGTGTTGGTTTTTTGTCATGGGATAACTTGGTGGAAAAGTACAATTTATTTTATCGCTTCCAAGATTCAGGATCCTTTCACCCAATTCTAGGATAGCTAAATGTCAAAACTTCAATAATATTGTTTTTCCACGAAAAAAAATTCCACCTCTCCCTATGTCTTTTTAGTACATAAGTATTTCTTAATGTTCTTCAGGTACATTTAGATTATTCTTTCATTATTGGCGCCACCAAGGAATTTTGAAAATGCTATTCTGAAGGACCGTTGATTCAAATAAAGTCTAGTTTCTTGCCACCAACGTCGACGTCGTCTCTCTCACCGAGTCTCCATCTTGTTTTTTGAATCTTCATGCATGCTTGCTAAGTTGTGCTAGAAACACTCACTAAGTTCGGAAAAAAATTTGCTCTGTGAGCTTCAGATTGCATGGTAGTTGAGCTCACATTGTCATCTCCCTTGTTTTTCACGTCGTCGTACCTTTGGAATGTGTAGATATGCTGATTTAGTACAATTCGTTGTCTATGTTGTTTTTGTTATCATGTCATCATCTCTGTGGTTTATACGCCTGGTCTCCTATCCCACTCTAAAATATGTCTAATTCAACCCTCCACCTTGTTTTTGTCCAAAAATTGATTACCTCTTACTTCTTTGCATATGAGATGTGCTATGAGCTTATCTCTATTTCAACAGCTTAATCGGGCTTTGTTTGTTCTACGTGGACTAGTGATTCCGGATACATATCGGAAACTCCATTGTCTAAGTAAGGCAAGAGTGAATTTTATCTAGGCCAATGCAACACCATAGAAGAGTCTCCTCGGTGTGCATTTTTTATGAGTACATTGTCCATAGCATCTGATAGTTATCCCACAATTAGCTTCGAGTACACGCCTTCTCTACCTACTGTGAGGACTTCCCCTATGGGTAGTTGTGAATCCACTGTGTTTTGAAAGTGCCAGAAGTTGTCACAAGGTGAGTTTCTTTCAGTGCTTTGAAAACAATTTGTGAATGCTTCGCTTCACATTTATTACCCTTGAATCTTGTCAATCTCACAATTCCTCAACTATGTACTTTCATTTTGCATAGATGACTAATGATTGCACTTGGTTTCATGAACCTTTTTTTGCTAGGTTGGGTCTTATGGGCAATGCTACCAAGAGTCAACATTCAAGGCATGGCATTAGTCGTCTTGGTCCAGTTGCTAGGATTGCCGAGGCTCATATGCACGAAGAGGTCCTATCTATAGTTACAGAAAATGCAAGAGAAAGGAAGGCTGATCAAAGAGCATGTGACAAAGATAAATTGGAGTCCCAACGTTTAGCGCTTGTGCCTCCAGATCCGAATCATGAATTGGACGATCACTTACCAGTGAGGGAAGTGCATCAAAAATCCCTACGCTTGGCACAGTATATAGTTGAAGAATTGAGAAGTTGTCTCGGTCCATGTAGTAGGAAGGATGTTATGGAAAAGGTTGTGCACCATGAAATTATTGGGCCTTTGTTACCTATGTACTATCCCCGTTCATAGGAAGCAAAGGTCATTCATGCATTCCTTGAAAACTTTAAGCATGAATTGCAGTTAGTGAAGGTGGCCAACTCTAACGAGTTATTAGTAAGGAAAAGTGCCTTATTAGATGCTACTATGAGTTTAGGGGTTGACGGGGTCAGAGCGTTGTCACGGGTTTTGGATACAACAATCAAGAATATAACAATTAAGAATATGCCTTGCTTTGATAAGGAGGGTCTATGCATTCAATGTTCAAGAAACAATGTCCAAGCTACGATTGCAGAGACTCAAGAGAGTAGGTTTATCCGACTACTTCAAAGAATGTATCGATGCATGGTGGAATGGCTAGACAAAGGTATCACTAGACCAGAATGACGTTGTCAAGGACAAAGTGGGGCATGTGTAGTGGATTGAGCCTCATTCTACTCATTATCTCTGTGAGACTTACGTAAGTTTCACCTTTCAAGTATCCTTCTTTTAGTTTTGCCTTTGTTTTATCTACTGGTTTGGTAATTTTGAGTGCACAGTAAGTCACACATGTAAGACAAAAGTGCACTTCAAATCTTAGATGTATGTTCATATAGAAATAAAAAATTTGAAACTACCAAACATAATTGCTCAAAACCTCACTAGGTATTGCATGTAGAGTCGATTTATATATTGATTACTTTATACTCTGTTTACATCCATTGATTGCATGATATACTCTATGACTATTTTCTAAATACGTAGTGTACTTATAACTCCCTGGTTGCATATAATTTTATTCATACCTTAGTTTTGTACTGATAGTTGTTTCCTTGTGTTTTGATAATACCTTTCTTGTGCGTTTAGTATAATGAAAACATTTCTAGTAAAATGAAAATACTAGTCTTTCACTAAGTTGTATGTAAGTACCTTTGATGTAGTGCTATATGTGGAGTTAAATAAAAAATTCAGAACTACTTTTATGTTTTTAATACTTACTATACTATGATAGTTCTAAGCTTGTACTTCATATAAGTTTAAATTCTGTGTATGTAAGGAAACAAAGTAGCGTGACTATTTTGTGGTCCAATTATGATACAATTACTACATTTCCATACGTATGACTAGTCTAAAAAATACTATGATGTAGCCTAAAAGTATTTAGGTTCTAACTCCTCGTTGTTCCCACTGCTCATCGTGTACTAATATGTGCTATGTTTTGAACAATAATACCTTTCTTGTACAATGAGAACATTTCTAGTAAAATTTAAATACTACTCTTGCACCTAGTTGTACATGACATATTTCGACATGGTACCATTTTAGAAGTTGAATAACAACTTGAGTGCTAATTAAATGTTTGAAAATACTTATTGTATTCTATCAGTTCTATTTGTGTACTTATTATACTTCAGAATTTTGTACATCTAAGTAGTCATAGTATTCTATAGTGAAAGTATAGTACTTTCTTAACACTTCAAGAAGTATAATTAGTTAAAAAATGGACAAAGTATCTAATAGTATCCATGTTCCCTCTGCTCTATTCCATATATATAGTACCTTTCTTGGGCAATCAGAACAATAAAAATATTTCTAGTACAATGAAATACTAGCAGGGAACCTCATTGTACATGGATTACTTTTATTTAGTACCAATTGTGGAGTTCAATACCAACTTTAGTATTAATTAAATGTTTAGGGTACATATTGTACTATGGTAGTTTTGAAGTCCAACTTCATATAGTTTTAAATTGTATACAATTAGTTGAATAAGGTCCTTACAATATTTTGTGGTGAAATTATGGTTCAATAAATACATATACTATGAGTTTGATTAGTTTGAAAACCACTACAACATTTTTAATTATATCCCATTCTTGGTGGTGCGGAATGTTTGGCAGACTTGTTTCTTCTTGTACTTCAAAGAGACACATTTTGAATGTACTGTGCGCCAAAGAGCTTTTGAAAGGTTGAAACCGTGGTGGGTGAGAAAAATGAAAGAGAGGAATACATGTTGCTGTATCTACCATGTGGAAATGGATTTTATGAAGATTGCTTTAAGTAACCTCAGGGACAAACTTAGGGGGTTGCATGCAACCATGAAGTGTGCTTGTCAATGTGTGGTCTATGTAGGCAATGGAGAGGGAGGCTGCCATACACATGAGCATATTTTCTAGCGAATCACTTTAATGTGGAAAGCTTGCATTTGTCCCAAGGCAGAGTTTGACCTATGACATAGACTAGAATGCCTCATGGGAGATTGTCCTCATTCTAGATTCCATTTACTACCTTTTTGTGAATTGGAGTTATGTAGCTCTTCTTCATTTACCTTGAAGTGGAAGTGCTTTGAGAATTACTAGGTAGGGGTGGTGTGAGCGCCAAATTATCCACCCTTGGAAATTTCACGAACACAACCAAGTTCTAGGTTTCGGCTAAGTGACTCCTACTTTTGGGTGTCTAAGCATGGTCCATTGTGCCTTCCAAATAATGGATCTTTTTAATAAGTGCCTAAGTGACCCCCCAAATTGCAAGATTCGCTTATACGACCTCCAAAGTTTTGGGCCTACTACATGGAAGGCCTCTTGGACAATTTGGATGGGACCTATACCAGGGTAGAACTATCCTATGAACCCTCTAGTTCATCTCGCGCCATTTCTAAAAATGTAAGACTCGACCCTATCCGACCTTTCTAGCCAAAGTTATGGGTGGATGAAGTTTGAAGGCTCCTTTGTTTCTCAAACTTCATCCATCAATTACACCTAGTTCTCCAATTTAGAAAGATCCGAAATTTAGAGGGATGGTTCAAAAGGATTTCCCCTACCTAGATCTGGAGTTGGACCGTGATCAAGGATTCTTTCTGAATTTTCATCCAAGCCTTATCCAAACTTCATCTATTAATTTCTCCTAACCTATAACTCAGAATTGACTTTTCTCTTTGGCCTTACACCCTATTTGGGAGCCTCCTACTAATGTATTTAATTCTCTGTCAAACTTGGAGTTTAGCTATTCTTCATCCAATTTGACCCTAAACTTCATCCACCGATAACTTCCTCAATTCTCACCTGATTTGGGCATGCCTTAGGGTTTTGGAAAGCCACGGCCTCCTTCTTTAAGCTTGTGTCCCTGAAAATGATCTGAACTAAGGTCCTAAGGTTTTGACCTAGGGGTAGACCTTGGCCCAAACCACTAGCTTCTAATTAGGGACCTAAGGAAAGGTTGGAAAGGGTTAACTCACACCTCGGAACTTGAGCCACCGACCACACCTACTAGAAGTTCTACCTCCTCCACCATGAACTCCCGTGCCGTGAGACAGCAAACCACCGTTCTAATAATAAATTGGTAGAAGGATTTAGGTGTTGATTTCTTTCTTATCCTATTTCTTTTCCCCTTCTTCCTTTTCTTTCCTCCCACACTCTAAGGTGGCCCAACTATCCTTCTCTCCTATCCCTTGAGAGACCCTTTTGGTTATTCTCCTTGTTTTGTGGCGTACTAACTCTAGAGCAATCCCCCATATGATTGGCGATGCCGCTTTGGGGGTCCTTTATTCAAGTCAATTGTAGTACTGACCCGTGTCGAAGGTCCCTCCCTTTTCCTAGTTCCTAACATTGATGTGGTATTTCTTGGTGAGAGACGTGAGGGTGTGAGGGTAGTAGGTCCCGCATGTACAGTGAAGCTTTGAACCTCCATGGGATAAAAAGTCTTAGTGGTGTGTTAAAAAGGAGAACGACGGCAAAACTTTAAACCCCCTTGGGGTAAAAAGTCTTAACGGTGCGTTAAAACCACCTCACAAGAGAACCGGAAGACTACGTGGGCCCTTTCCCTACAAGGTTTAGTTTCCAAAATGTGTTGGGAACAAACTAAGGTTTAGGCCCCAAAAATGTAGGAGGTAGATGTCAAAACGAGCATGAAGGGTACTAGTAAAAAGTAGAGTGAAGTTGTAGTTACCCCAAGCCTAGCCTACCTTGTGTTAGCAAAACATAACCCTCTAAGTCCCCCTTAGAACCTAGTATAGAAGAGAGAGAGTAAAAAAACACCTTAGACCAGCCAATACCCTAGACCCCGATAACTGGGCAAGGGTTGGGGGTTAGAGGGTTTGAAATAAAGTCGAGGATCAGGGGCTACAATAAGGTTAGGGGTTGGAGGATTTGCCATAAAGGCTGGGGGATCTAGGGGTTGTGGGGTTCATAACAAGGCAACTTTCCAACCTCCGGGTTGGGGAGTTGCTGACTAGATAGGGCTTGGGGGGTGCCAAACTGGGGAGGTCCTCGGGTTGCTGAACTGGGCCGAAGCAAGGGAGGGCCAGCAACTGAGGGGGGGAGAGAGGGCCATCCAACACATAACAAAAAAAAGACAAGAGGGGACCATCAAGGTCTAGGGGCTTGGGGAGTGGGAAAAAAGGAAGGGAGGGCAACCCTTGTGGTAATATACCAAGTGGAGTAGGAAGTCCAATGCCTCGTCTCCTACAACCGATACATGGGTAGAGAATACAAGCAAGGAAAGGATGGCGGGAGGCTGGAAGAATGAGAAGGAATGATAAGAGGGAGGACCATTTGAAGAAAGAGGGTGAAGGTAGATAGGATAGGGCGAAATCCTCAAGACTCACTGAAGCCCTTAGATTAAAAGTAGGTAATCACCACGAGATTAAGTGTGAGACGTACGTATAAGATGTAAGACGTAGGATGTAAGAAATAGCTCAACCTTGGAGGATGGTATGACATGTCCTGAAGATTCGTTTAGCAAGGGTAGTTAGGCTACTTTAGTATGTAGAAGAAAAGAAAAGAAGAGAGGAGAAAAGAAATAGGGTGAGGCCAATAAAGAAACTCTTATACCAAATAAGTATAATTAGAACAGTGGTTCGTTATCTCACAACCCGGGAGCTTGTGGCGGAGGAGGGAGAGCTTCCGGTGGGTGTGATCGACGACTCTAGTTCCGAGGTATGAGTTAAACCTCTTCAAACCTTTCCTAGGTCCATAATTAGTGATTAGTAGCTTGGGCCAAAGCCCATCCCTAAGTCAGACCCTTAGGAATAGAGGTCAGGTCATTTCTCAGGACATAAATTTAAAAGGGAAGGCCATAGCTTCCCCAAAACCTAAAGCATGCCCAAATCGGGAAAAAATTGAAAAAGTTATCGCTAGATGAAGAATAGGGCCAAATTGGATGAAGAGTATCTAAACCCCAGAGTTGACTGAGAATTAAATAGAGTTGAAGGAAACTACCAATTAGGGTCCAAGGCCAAAGAGAAAAGTTAATTCCAAATTATAGGTTAGGAGAAATTAGCAGATGAAGTTTAGGTGAGACTTGGATTAAAATTTTGTAGGAGTCCCTGATTAGGACCCAACTCTAGATCTAGGTAGGAGGAATTCTTGGAAACCATTCCAAAAAATTTCGGATCTTTTTGAATTGGGGAGCTAGGGGTAATCAATGGATGAAGTTTGAGGAACCAAGTAGTAGTCAAACTTCATCCACCTATAACTTTGGCTAAGAAGGTCAGATAGGGTTGAGTTTTATGTTTTTAGAAATGGAACAAGGTGAACTAGAGGGTTCTTAGGTTATTATTTCCTTGTTATAGGTTCCATCTAGATCATACAATAGGTCATCTATTCGGTAGGCCAAAACATTGGAAGTAGATTAAGTGAATCTTGCAAATTTGGGGTCACTTAGGCACTTAGTAAAAAGATTCATTGCTTGGAAGGCACAATGGACCACATGTAGACACCCAAAGGTAGAATTCACTTAGCCAAAACCCAAAATTTGGTTATGTTCATGAATTATCAAAGGTGGGTAACTCGGTGCTCACAAAATCCTAATTGATAAGTTTACCACAAGAAATGAGAGGAGGTGGGTGCCTTTGGAAGAGTATATAAGGGCACTTACTCTTTTCTCAAATCACCCTTTGTAGTCATTATTTTGGCATTCTAACACGTTGGTCTAATAATTTGGACTTTTGGCTAATTTGAGCTAAAGTTGTAAATGTATATTTGGGAACATTTGAAGCTCAATTTTGTTGCATTTCTATAAGCTTTGAAGGACTTTAGGGTCCCTCAAATCTTACTAATTTGTTTGAGTTTTGTTCGAAGTTGTTCACTAATTTGTTGAAGTATTGTGTAAGTTCTTGAATTTTGTGGTGGTTTGGAATTTCAGTGTATTTTAATACTATTCCTATAGATTTTTTCCCACCATACCTTGGCGATGCCACTTTGGGGAACCTTCAGTGCACCTTTTTGTTGAAATAGTTGCAAACATTATGTGTTTTTGAAGATTTTGTACTAATGTATATTTATACTAACATGTACTAATTTCATGCCAAAGTTTTGATTGTTCTAATATGTATGAATGAACTAACCATTTATACATGCTCCAACTTTTGTTGAGGTTTTTAGTGATTTATTAAAACATGATGAAACTTTGACTTTGTATGTGAAAAATTATTTTGTATACTTGTGATGTTGTTGTTGCAAGCCGTAATCGGAGAAGTCACTATGTTAGTATTTAGGAGTGTCTAACTATATAGAATTTTTCAAAATTTCTAATAGACATAAAGGATTAGAACCCCCTTATCCTAAACAACTCATTAAGACTAAGAGGATACTCCAGGTAATCCGTAACGGGATCCAAGATGGATCCGGAATTCGAAAACCCGGATAGTGACAGCTTATAGACTAGACTTCTAGTCTAGAAAATAGGGACCCGTTATGGGTAAACGGTCCGCTTTACGAACGGTTGGTATTTTGATGGTTACTTAACCCCGCCACTCTCATTTGTTCTTCCTCTTTTTCCCACAACTGTTTTATGCGCGTATAGTTGAGTGAAAGAGTGGTGAGTTAGTGCTCGGGTGAGAAGCTAGAGTGTGCTCAGATTTCAGAGTAGTTTGTGATGGCGGAGGGAGATATCCAGAAAACTTTGGTCACGGGCCGGATGGTTTGTCCAACCATTCCGGAGAGGCTGAGAGAAAGATCACAGCTAGAGGACGACCTCAGTGGGATAGGATGTGTCGGTTTGTTTATATGGCTATGGACTGTAAAGAATGACCGGATGATCTAGGAGTTGATTGTAGGAGCCTCAAACTAGTATGAGTTGACAGTGAGAGGAAGGCCTGCAACTTGGACTGATGAAGTCTAGGCTAAGGTTTACGGATTCCCTAAAAAGGGATCCGGTTTAGCTTCCCGGATTGACAGGTTTACGGTCGGGAAATTCAAGAACGCAGCCCATTCTAAGGAAGGGTATGCTATTAGTGACTGCCTGGATGCAAGGCAAAGGCATGTCCTAGAATTTCTCATCTCCATCTGTTACGTACCTCCCACAATAGACTCCAATTAATGACACGAAATATACTCATTAACAAAATGTTTTACAAAGAACTCAGACCACCCGACCAGAGAGAGAGATCAATTTCAAAAAGATAGTCTCCTCACCCCCGAGCTCTTCTTATATACTAGAGACTATCAATAAAGACTATTAGTCTTTAAAATAGACTAAGACTTCTTTTCTATCTTTAGCTTTCTATTCTTGGTTCCATCTAGAACCATCCATTAAAGTAAAGTTCTTAGTTGTACTTCTCTAGATCATATCTCATGCAATCTATTTCTTATCCACATCTTGATCTTCTACTTGGAGTTATCTAACTCCAAGTTCCATCACACTTATCATCCTTTGGGAATTGTCTAAATCCAGTGCACTAGTCATCCAAGTGGAGTTGTCTAACTCCACTACATAAATCCATCATTTGGAGATATCTATCTCCAAGCAATCCAGTGTCCTTGTCATCCAATTGGAGTTGTTTGACTCCAGCACACAAATCCACCATTTAGAGAAATCTATCTCTAGGCAATCTCTGCTCGTCCACTAGTGCACATTTCATCATGGATTAGTTTATCTATCAATGCATTGATCCATCAAAGGTCATGACATGAAGGTCATGACACAATCATCAAAATTATCTCATCCATCAAAGAGTTGTGACAAGGATCATGACACCATCCTCTATCCGGAAAAGCCTACCCGGGTTACGGTTACAGTAGCAAACACCATATTTGGTGCTTTTGAGGGTAGACCAGTCAGTTAGGGCAAGGTAATTGGGTCAGTAGTCTCCAAGCTTGCCGCCAACGTAGGAAAAAGAAAGACCAGCCCCATAGGACCGTATCTTTTCCATCTCTACCACCACGCAAAACTTTTAAGTGATGCGGAAATGGTAGAGTACAACACTGGAGCCACCATCCTCCAATACGGTCTCATGAAAGAAGTGACAACAGAGCAGTCGCCGGTAGAAGAGGAGGAGGATCCGGAAGAAGACAAGCAACTCCTAGAGCGGAGGTGACGGAAGTTGACGGATCCAATGTCTCGGGGGAAGCTTTTAGCTCAGTAGAAGATATCTAAGGAGGAGGAAGGAAACATATCCGGATTCTTCAAGATTGGATTCAACTAGGTACTATAAGCGCAAGAGTACCATGAGAACCTGGTGAATCTACTAAGGAGGATTAGCCTGGAGTTGAAGACGGAGCCAGAAGACATCCTCGACATCTTGAGGAAACTCCCGAATCCGGAAGTTCTTGAGAAGAAAGACAAACAGATTGAAGCCCTGGAGAAGGAAAAAGCGGACCTTCAGGCAAGATTGAGCTGGGCTCAAGGGGAGATGGCTGCAGCAAAACAAAGAGAGAAGGAAGCCTTGCAGCTGCTGAAGAACCTATCCAGATTGGTGGACAAGTCGGCCGACTTGGTGATGAAGGCAACTCTAGTCCAGAGCTGGTTGACCAAGGAAGGGCACCTCACCGGATCCAAGGTGATTCGGATACTGGTGGACTTCTCCTCGCGGATGGAGATTACGCTAAAAGAGATGAGGCAGCTGCTTAGGCGGATCGACCCTGACTGTGTAATAGACTTCTCCAACTTTCCGGAGATCCATTTCAACATGGAAACCCCTGTCAAGCTCACAGCCTTGATGCCATTGCCGTCGAAACCGGAAGCTCCGCGGGAAACTCTTTGGTACTCGACAGAACCCTTCTCCAAGCAACTAGAGAAGACAATCTGGAGGAGTGTGAAGACAGCGCTCGAGACAAGCAAGCAGCCGGATATGACATGGGAGTTAGCACCGCCGGAGATTATGGTTTCGCCGCCGGTTCCGGTATTCCATCTTCCGGAGAAGGAGCCACTTTCGACACCTCGCACCTAGACCCGGGGTGAACTGACGGAGTGAATTGGGGGATTAATGAATCCGGCCCGGACTCATTCGGAGGAATTCGAGCATATGCTGGAAGAGCAACAACCAAGGAAGGAGATTGAGCCCATCGTGTTGGATGAGACGTCTCTAGGCGAGGAGAACGAGAGGGAGATAACTCAGATTGAGAAATCTGAGGAGAAGAGTACCAGAGTGGATCGGAGGATGAGGACGAGGAAGAAGGGGACTACTCTCCTCCGGAAATCCGGAAGATACAAACCTGGGTGGTGTTGCAAATGACATTGATCAAGGCAACTCCGAAGGCAACTCCAAGGTCATCCACGCGAGCACTAGCGAGTCAAGGTGGGAGCAGCCAGAAGAAAGCGCAGAAGGGAAAGTAGTTAGGACCTTTCTTTAGGCAGTTAGGATTTAAATTTTGAATCGGATTAGGATTTCTAGGTGTGGGACCAGGTTCCGGATTTGTAGGATCTCACTTTTCCGGATTTCTCAGGGAGTTTGTAAGTGGCCACTTGGATTTTCGGGTGGCTTTTTGGCCTTTTTGGCTTTGGTTGTTTTTGAGTTTTTAAAGAAGGGGCAAGTTTGTTGCCTCTCATTCCATCCTAGCATTATAGTTTATACTTTGTCATCTTTTCTTTTAATCTGAGCCACTAAGTGGACCCTCAGGAATTGATTTGTTGTATATCCAACTTTCCAGAGTTGTCTTATGAATGTGTGGAAGTGTAAGAGAGGAGGAGGAAAGGAGGAATCTAGATTTGAGGGGACTTGGATCGGAGTTGTGAGGAACGTTGGTGACGTAGTCTAGATTAGTGATTTTGGTCTTGAACACGTGTCTTTAAACTCCTGGAATGGTAATCCAATTAGGAGTGGTGTGGGTGCAGATCCGGAATACCAGGGAGGGTTCCGTGTGGAGATAAGCAACCGCTGGTGGAAGAAACCCCATATCACTTACCGGAAGGTCAGCCAAACCCTAGGATCAATTTAGCGAACGACTTACAATCCTTATCTTAGTTCCGGTCTCTGTTGGTTTGTCGTTGTAGTGGAAAAGTCTAGAGGCGGCTTTGTGTGACTTGCTTTCTGGATTGGCCATCCGGATTGCTGTGAGAGTGTTTTCGGGCTGATCTGACACAACAGTTTGTCTAAATGGGCATTGTGTAGTTTAGAGAGAGAAGAGAGTGTGAGAAATACGAGTGGTGAGTTGCTACCCCTCTACACAATCAAAGGTAGATCCTCTGAGGGTAAAACAGAGGTACCAAAAACTAGTATTTGTGAGTGAAGATACGAATCCAGATTTTGGATTGAAGTGGAACTTGATTGCATTCCGGAAAGAGAGAGCTTAAGTTGGTAGAACAAATAACCTAGGCTTGTAGCAACATACTAGAATCCCCTGGGACGATATTTCAAGTTAGTTTACACGTTTGGGTGTTGTAAATGGTATTTACCGCACGCTACTCGTACAACAATTGTCAAATACAACCAAGCTTTGACTTTGAGTATTTAGAATTTAGTATATCTTCAAAAATAAGGCAAAGTTTTCAACCTCCTTTTGTACCATTTTCCATTATTAAACTATTTGGCCTTATTGGTGGAGGTTCAACCAAATTGGTCATTTCTTTGTGTTAATGTTTATTTAAAACCGAAATTAAGAGTGAAGAGATGAGGTGATATTATACAATTGAATTCATAATCATAAAGTAGAGTTTGAGAGGTTTCCAAAAACATAAGATATGAAAAAATATGAGTTGAAACCAGTGAGTTATAAGCGGATGAAATTTAGTACTTAAGTTGAATGAAGAAGTGTTAAACTCATCCAAACAAAGCAAAAGAGTAGAATTAGGAGGTAGAAAAAAATTAGAGTTTGAATCTGTAATCAAAAGTAATTTGAGATTACCATCTAAAAATAGTGAGTAGATGAAGTTTTTAATCATCAATAGTAGTTAAATTTCATCCATGCAAAACTTTTACTAGGAAGGTCCAATTTGTGAGTGTTTAATGAATTCAGAAAGTTGATTTTAGCTACTCGAAAGAAAAAATACAAAAATCTAAAAATACTTATTTGTCAAAAGTTTAACCAAGAGTTTAAAATACATAATAGTAAAATTAGGAGAAGAAATTTAGCAACTAGAAGAAAGAATTAGAGGATAGAAACATCAATTAACATCAAAGAGTGTAGAAATTAGTAACTTTTAGTTCACCACTCTTTCTTTCATTAGCCTACAAACTACAATAGGAAGAAGTAGAGAAGAAACTCTAGAAAAACACCGCACTCGATTTCACCAAACTCTTTAAACTCTCCACATACACAAATTCTCCAACTTTAAAGCACACATGCAAAATGAAGAGAAAAAATAGCAAGGAGGTTTAGTAGAAGAGAGAGATTAAAGAAAACATCAAGAGAATTTGGATAGCCAATAGAATAGTAGTAAGAAATTGTCAACTTTAAGGATATTGTTCAAATAGTAAACTAAATCATAAAGTAGTGAATAGGAATTTATAAAATATTGTGACCCCCCAATTTATCACCAAGGGCTCACTCTTTTTTATTCGTATTTTTTCAATTTAAATGTACTTTTATATACAAAAAGCCCCCCAAAGAGTATAGAACTAAATAAAAGTGTCACATTCCAATATAGTATTTGGTTTATTTTTAGAATATTATAGTCCGAATAGCCCAACCACAAGTTGTAAATAGGTTAAAATCCAACAAATCATGGTAAATTGGTCAATCTTGAGTGACAAGCGTATCAAGTTCAAACCCCCACATGGAACAAACATCTCTAAGCTAGATTTGGTTGAGGGAATCCTAATAAGGCATAGGAATCAATTCCCAGTGATAGGTTCTAGTTTCCCCATTTCATCGACAAAATAGCAGAATTCCAAATTGTAGGTTTGTAGATGTCAAAAACACCAAGGCGGGACCGTGGAGGAATCTAAAGTCCAAGGAGGGTGGTTTGGGGTTAAACCCATGCTTAGGAACCAATGGTGAAGTTGGTTTGCTAAGATTCCCTCCGGTGTGGAAGATTCCCCGGCCACTGATAACTAAACAAGGGGATGAATTTTGCCCCCCCTAGGCTGATATGTAGTGTAAAAATATGAAGCTTTGTTAACTTCCTAGGTTGCTAGAGGTTGTGGGTGCTTACCTTTGAAAGACCCTTTTGGTTACTTATCTTATTTGGTCATGTACTAACCCTTGAGCCACCCTCCATATGATTGGCAATGCCGCTTTGGGGGGCCTTTAGTTCAAGTTATTGATGTTACTAACCCATCCTGCTAGCCCTTTGAGTGTTCATGGCCCTTTCTTTGTCTTTGTCGTTAATAGTAACTTGTTATTCCTTGTGGAGAGATATGAGAGTGTGAAGGTAGTGGATCTTGCCCATACGGCGAAGCTTTGATCTCCATAGGGTAAAAGAGTCCTCGTAGTGTGTGAGATAGAGGGAAGACGACAAAGCTTTGATCCCCCTTGGGTTGGAAAGTCTTAGTAGTGTGTTAAAAAAGGAACCATGGTGAAGCTTTGAACCCCCTTGGGGTGAAAAGTCCTAGCAGTGTGTTAAAAAGGGGAACGATGGCGAAGCTTTGAACTCCCTTTGAGATGGAAAGTATTATTAGTTTGTTAAAACCACCTCACGGGAAAACCGTGAAACTACATGGCCTTTCTCTCCACAAGGTTTAGTTCCCAAAACACATTGGGAACAAACCAAGGTTTAAGCCCCCCAAAAAGTAGAAGTAGAAGTCAAAGTCGAGGGTAGTGAACAATTAGGGCAAAAGCACGTAAGGACGCCATCCTATGAACCTAGCTTACACCTACAAACCATAGACATGGCATACCACAACCCCCATTAGAATTCGCAAAGAATTAGCAACACCAGAGGTTAGTCCAGAGACCAACCCAGGCCAGCCAAGGCCCAATCCCCCAGGCCACTGGACTCCTAATAGCTGGGGGGCCAAGGCCGGGCATCAGCAAGGCAGGGTTGGGTATCGGCGGCGCTAGCAGTTGTCAGCTACAAGTCAGGCGGGGCTTAGGCAGTGTTACTAATTGGGGTCATGAGGCTCGATACGGGGGTGATTAAGGTCGATATTGGGACATGGGGTATTGTTTGAGGTGATGGGGTTACAGGGCTTGGGTTGGTTTACTAACTAGGGTGACGGGGTTACATCAAGGGTTTACTGGGTTTGGACTAGGATTAAAGGGGCTTTCCAAACAAGGGGTGGGAAAACAAGGGACTACCTAAGGTTGTAGGGAAGAAGGAGGCTGTTCAAGGAGGAAAGAGAAGGAGAGCTTAGTTAATAATAAGGCAAGAGAAGAAGAAGAGGTCTACAACATACTAAACCATGCTAAACAAATCGTCAAGGTGGGGAATCCAACTTCTTGTCTCCTATAAACCACCTTCAAGGCAACGAGCAACCGAACAAAAAAGTGAGAAGGTGACAAGGAGGACAATTTGAAGGTTTAGAGTAGAAGTGGATAAGGTAGGAGGGGAAATCCTCAAGGCTTACTTAAGCCCTTGGATTAGAATTAGGTGGTCACCACGAGATTAAGTATAATACGTAAGTAGAGGACGTAAGAAGTAGGACGTAAGAGATAGCTCAACTTTGGAGGACAATATGACATGTCCTTGAAGATTGGCTTGGTGAGTAGGAAAGAAGGGTAGTTGAGCCACTTTAGAGTGTGGGAAGAAGGGAAAGAAAGGAGGAAGAAAGAAATAAGATAAAAATCAACAATGAAATCCTTCTCCCAATTTCTTTTATGATTAGAACGGTATCGAGTAGAGAGACCTTGCTTTCAGAAAATGTGGGGCTTCTAGCTGCAACTAGATGTGGCCCAAATAATGAAAGATCCCATAGTCGTATAAAATCACAAACATAATAATAAACCCCTAGATGATGCCAAGTGAACCAAAATACTATCACATTTCCATACACCCCTCAAAAGATGTCATGGAGTCTCAATATACATCATGTGTGGTAAAAAAAGTTAAAAAAAAAAGTCATATCCTTCATAAACTCCCCTTGAAGAAGTGTCTCATAGATGAATGAGTATCACGTCCACTCTACAATTCCAAACTAAGAGTGTAATATGTCCCTGAAAAGCTAACAACAAGCTCTACAGCCTCTCCAAAATCCACTCAAAACTAAAATACTATTTGACTTTTATGGTTGGTCAAAGTCACCCTTTTCAACTCAAAGACAACTCACCTATACTTCACTCTCAAGTCCATAACTTTCACATAATAACTTCAAACCAAGAAAATAAAATCATTTTGAAAAGATAACATAAATATCTACAAGCTCCTCAAGTTTCACTCAAATCTAAAATACTGTCCACATTTCATAGCCTTTCAAAGTTCACTCTCTTGGAAACCCAAAAGTATCTCTTCACTCCTTCACTCTTTCACTCTCAAGCCTATAATTTTCACATATTAACTCCAAACCAAGAAAATAAAACCATTTTGAAAAGATAACATAAATATCTACAAACTCCTCAAGTTTAACTCAAATATAAAGTACTGTCCACCTTCCATAGCCTTTCAAAGTTTATTCTTTTGAAACCCCAAAAGTATCTCTTCACCCTTTCACTCTCAAGCCCATAACTTTCACATACTACCTCCAAATCAAGAAAATAAATCCATTTTGAAAAGATAACATAAGTATCTACAACCTCCCCAAGTTTCATTGAAAACTAAGGTACTGTCCACCTTTTATAGTCTATCAAAGCTCACTCTCTTGAAAGTTTGAAGCAGCTCCACAATACTTCACTCTCAAACTCATAACTTACACATACTAACTCCAAACTTAATGAGTGATAACTTTTTGGAGACATAAAAACAAGATACACAAGCTCTCAAAATTTCATTACCAAAATCTCCATGTACAATATACAATGCCTCTCAAAGTGACGGGTCTCCCTAAACAAACAAGGAGGAAGAAGAAGATGACCCTCCACCTCCATGCCATCCACCTAAGTTAGTGGATTTTGAGCACTAAGATGCCACATGGGCCATAATACCCCCATGGGCCACTTCCTATCCTCGATAAATCTATCCACATCATCCACGTGGACTTCTAATCTATTAAACAAAATAAAAATAAAGAAAAGGTAAAACAAGCTTTACCTTTTATTTTTACAACCTCAAATAAACTAACTAAAATATTAAAATATCTTCAAGTATAGAAATCAAAGAACTAAATGTATGTCAAATAGAAGAAAAAAAAAAGAGTTCAAGTGGAGTATGACCCCATTTGTTTTTTGAGACTCTAGAAAAAAAAAACTCCAATTTAACAAACAAGGTTGCTAGCGTGCGAGCCTGTGAGCGGGAGCTTGTGAGCGGGAAAAATAAAAGAGGAAAAAAAGAGTGAGGTACCCATGACCGTGGATGTACTTATTACTGTGGCTCCACTAAATATGGAATTTTTTGAAAGGTTATTTCATTGTTTTCTCAATTTTTGAGTGATCTATGAATTTAAGGAAAAAATACTTTGACATTAATTTTGCATCTGGTAGAGGGTTTAGTGTATGCTTAAAACCCACCCATTTGTCACTTTCTCACATTGGAATTTTTTTGGAAAGACACTTTGTTTGGTGTAATATTCCTTTGAAATGGAACCATTTTATTAGTTGTGAAGAGTCTGTGGGTCATGAGAATATATTTATCCTTTGACACTCTTTATTTTTTTGGAGGCTCTTTGCATGATGTGGATATATTTTTCATTCTCACCATTTTTTTTGTCTAGATTGAGGTGGGATTGACTTGATTTTCTCTTTGAATACACATGAATACACTTGTGTTGTAATGTTGAAATTCCTTTTTGTTCATGAAGACGAATAGTCAAAGACGTGGTTGTAATGTATTTTGTTCACAGTCAATATATTTCTATGGAGACTCTCTATTATTGTAATGTTTTTTCTCACCCTTTTTCCCTCATGAAGACTCTTGTGTCGTTGCAATGTAATTTTGTTTCACAATTTTTTTTCATAGAGATTCTTGTATCTTGGTAATGATTTTGTCACACCCTATTTCTTTCATGAAGTCTCGACTATTGTTATTTTTTTTCAAACCCTATTTTTTTTATGAAGATTCTACTCTTATTGTTATGTTCATAATTTATCACACACAAGATTTTCTCATGGAGACTCTTCTGTTCTTGTAATTTTTTTTCACTCCCTATTTTTTTCATGAAGACTTTTTGGACAACTGGCATGAATGTAATTTTCTTCTTTACACCTGTTTTTGGTGGTTTAATGTTTAGGGATAAGTATATAGACATTTATATTTTACCATCTATTTTGGGATAAGAGACTATGATTGTTGTGAAATGTTTTTTTTTTCCAAACCCTATTTTGATTAGGAAGATTCTCATGTTGGAATAATTTTTTCTTTGACCCCCTATTTTATTCCATGAACAATTCTAGGATAGCATAATTAGGGGTTAGGATTTTGACACCGAATTTCCTCTTATTATAAATCATTTGTTACTATGTATAATTTTTTTATTTGAACCTATTAGTTGTGGCTCAAGATCTAAGATTGGTATAAGGAAATAATTATTTTGACTTTTCACACCCAAATGTCCTTCATAAGACATTTTGGTTGCTCCAAATTTATTTTCATTTTCCAGAACTAATCATTTAAAAAAGATTTTTTGGATGGCATGATTTGTTTAGGGGTTTCATCCAATAGGGTTTTGGAATTTAACACTATAATTGGTGTGAACTGCAAAATCTTTATCTAAGGGTTATTCATTAGATATGATTCATTACTTATTCTAATTTTGGTTCCACCCCATTTTCTAGGATGAACACACTTTGCTTGGTGTGAATATTTATTTCTTATTCAAAATATATTTTTTTTATTCAGACACCTCATCAAACACTTCACACTTGGAATAGTGTACATTTATTTCACTTCTTCAGACCCTATACTAGAATTTTTGACATGGTAGATGATACTCGATTAGAAGAGAAAACCAAGAATGCAAGAGAGTGAAGGAAAACGAATCACACAATATGTAGCCATAAAACACACAAAACCAATCATAAAGAAAATCAAAATATAATGAGTTGACTCATAAGATACGTCAATCTCATGAGCCTAAGTCGCAATAGACTCTGTTGCAAAATCTATGTCACTAGAAGAATCTATAGTATCTTTCCCCTCGGATGTTGATCCGTCTATGAATTGTAAGACATTTAAAGCATATGAAGGGTTACGGTGTTTGGGTTTTGAAGTACCAAACTCCGCAAATGCTGAAGCCAGTTGCTCTGCATACACTAGAAGATCGAACGATTTCTCCGAACTCAAAAGAAGTCTTTGTCTCTTCTTGACTACATTTGCAGACATCAATCCCTCACTGTTGCAAAGACAAATCATTGAATGTCAGAATCGTGAAGCATTACAATTACCATGCTGACCAATAATTAAGAAATGGAGAAACTTACTTACTAGGTCTAGCTCGGTGAACGAACTTGCGAGGTACTATGATCATGGCATCTAGATCCTATGACACTACAACCATAGGCGCTTCAGTAGTTGCAACTATTGTGACAGGAGGAGTGGTCTTCTTCATGGGCTCAAGGATAGATGAAAAAATTGTCTAATCCGACTCCAATGCCACAATGTGCCGTTCCATTGCACGACATGCTATAATGGAGGCGCCTAAAAAAACCCCACAAATCAATACCTCAATGGTTTTGTGTATGACATAGAAATTGAAAACCAACTTTTGAAAAGCCAAACTCACCTGTAGATGTTGTACAATCGAGGATCAAGTCTCCCTCGTCAGTAGTTCCTTCAATTATAAATTGGATGAATTGGACGTCCTTCTCTTGAGCCCCACACCATGGCATTCGATCCATGTTGTTCATCAACATGGAATCCTCGGTGGTGTAATTGATCAACAAGTCATCACACTTGAGGTCAACTTGGGCCTTTAGCATTGTTGTCACTATAAGAAAACGACGTTTTTCTAGACTTCAGAAAAAACATTTTTGGTTGTTTTGTTTGACACAGTAGTTATCCCAAAGGATGTCACCTAAAATTCGTTATAATGGACGAGCAAAAAACGTCCGACAATTTGAAAAAATGCGTGGAGTTTTAGCTTGTTTTTTCCTAACGTCAAAGACAACAAGCTCTTGCAAAGTCCCCACATTGTGGCACGTGGAGGATAGGTAAGCTCCACGTCAGTGCTTCATGGTCAGGCAGGGCCACGTGGGCCACTTTTTCATCCAACCTCTTGGTGATGTGGTCTATGACTTGGACCCAGAAAAAAAATGACGTGGACTATCGCTTTTTTGACGTGGCATTCAGAGTTGCTGACATGGACTATGCATTTCATTATTCTGCAATATGAAGTGTTTTTTTTTCGGACGTCGTGTATGACACGAGGATGTTTTGTGCGACATCAAATTGGACAGGAACTTGTTGGAAAGAACATAGTGGTAGACAAAACACCATGTTGTTAGAAACGTGTTGGTAGAGAATGTGCTGTCAACATTGATGTCTATACCAACATTATGAGCATAGTTAGGGATGTCTACTTGCATGTTTTGCATGATACTACTAACGTTTTACTGGATAGCCATTATAACGTTTGCTTGTGAATTAGGTATTCTCTTCAATGTATAGACAAAGAGAATTGGAAATTACGCATTCCCCATGAATATAAGCACAGACATAGAGAGCAACAGATGGCTATTCGTTGGAGAGAGTAAAAAAGAGACATATGTCATTACAGAGTGCATCGACTTCTTCTCTACAACATGTTGCTAAGAAAAAGGCCCATCTGTATAAAAGACATTGATATTCCTACTTCAGCAATGTAGTGCTTTGCGAAAAACATAATGTATTTTAAGATTTCTGTAGTACTCCCAGAACTAAGGAAACAAAAAATGCTCATAATGACACAGTCGACAACGTTAGGCGCTACCCTGGACATCATACTAGACAATGCTTGACCAACACAACATCAGGTGTGGCATGGCTATTGACGTATCACTTCTTCCGAGGTGCCTCTAATTTCTTACTACTCCCTGCCTGCCACATTCCATCACCATTCACAGAACACCATAACTGTTTGTGAGAATTTTTCACTCCATAGACTTCTTGTACATGCGTAGTGCACAATTCTACTTACAAGGATGGTTTATTATGTCAAAAGAAGAAAAGTTCTTTGACATATGACCACAGTATTCCTCAACTTTGCAACAGCTTGGGGAGGTTTGAGGAGAGCAATTGAGCAACCACCTTCCCTAGCTTTGCCATTGACTTTGTTGCCTTTGACACCTGTGTTCTTTTCCCAAATCATTGAGGCCGGCCTAACGACTCTTCAGGGACTTATTCCTCCTCCTGCTGAAACATGTGCCACTCTTGCTTTACAATGTGCATTAATTCGCATGCTTTCATCACCTATTGGGCATTTTCTTACAATGCATATAATGCGTTGAAGACTAGAAATATCTTGTTTCTGCCTAACCTACTAATATCACCTCCTCTCATGACAATTTAATGAAGGGACACACAATTTATGTGACATCATTCAACGTCTTCGTAGACGTCTTATGAGGTGCCGGAGTTGACACATACATGTCTTACAGACTATAGTGCGCCAACAGACTACATGATCCTCCAATAATGTTCGGACATAAAAATTGGAAAATAAGACCACAACTTATGAGATGATTATGCGTCTCAAGATTCATCTACAGATCGAATTCCATTAATGGATGCTATTGTGCGATACCTGCTTCACCAACATGTTGTCAAGCATGGTTTTAGTGTCATTTGTCGTAGGATCCCCTCTAGCGCTGTCCACTATGGCATATACATCCACCTCCTCTTCTTCGGCTTGCACAAGATTAGCATTCGCTTCAACATTGACTAATTTATTCTCTTCCTCCTCAGGTACTACAACAACGTCGGCAACAACAACAACATCGACGACGTCCTTGTCCTTCTTGGCATCAGCAACGATGCAATCGATGCCGCCGTTGGCAACAATGTGGGAGGAAGGCAATGGCGCTTTTGGTGCGGTCACGGGGTTTAGCATTCGAAAAAGGAAATCTTCTTGCACCAAGATGCACACCTTTGCTGTCGTTGACGTTAATGCTAATGTATCCACTATCTTAGCGGACGACGATGGCTCCATCATGTCCTCAAGTGCATTGCCATACTTTGGGTCATCACTGTGAAGAAGTTTTCGCATTATTTCCTCCAAGCGCTTGTGGGACGCTATCATGCTCTCCCCTAGATGTGTCACACTGCCCTCCAAGTCTGCAATACGACAACGCACCACCTCTATCTCTCTACCATGATTAGGCCGTGGTCTACACTTCTCCTCTTGAAGGCACTAGTATTCCTTTTCCACTTCAACATCGACTTCTGGATCAAATGGTGGCTGGTTCTTCAACATTGTCATACGCATAGCGAGCGGTAAATACCATTTACAACACCAAAATGTGTAAACTAACTCAAAATATCATCCCAAAGGATTCTAGTATGTTACTGCAAGCCTAGGTTATCCGTTCTACCAACTTAAGCTCTCTCTTTCCGGAATCAAATCCGGATTCCGGATCCGTCACTTCGCACATACACACTAGTTTTTGGTACCTCTGTGTTACCCTTAGAGGGTCCACCTTTGATTGTATAGAGGGGTAGAGACTCACCACTCTTATTCCTCACACTCTCCTCTCTTTCTAATTTACACAACACACACTTTAGACCAATTGTTGCATTAGATCAGCCCGGAAGTACTCTCACAACTTTCCGGATGGCCAATCTGAAAGGCAGGTCACACAAAGCCACCTCCAGACTTTTCAACTACAATGACAAACCAACAAAGCCGAAACTGAGATAGGGATTGTAAGTCGTTTGCTAAACTGATCCTAGGGTTTGGCTGACCTTCCGGTAAGTGATATGGGGATTTCTTCCACTAGCGGTTGCTTATCTCCACACGAAACCCTCCCTGGCATTCCGGATCTGCACCCACACCACTCCTAATCGGATTCCCATTCCGGGAGTTTAAGGACACATGCTCAAGACCGAAATTTCTAGTCTAAACTACATCACAAACGTTCCTCTCAACTCAGCTCCAAATCCCCTCAAATCCGGATTCCTCATTTCCTCCTCCTCTCTTACACTTCCACACACTTACAAGGCAACACCAGAAAGTTGGAAATACGACAGGTCAATTCCTGAGGGTCTACTTGGTGGCTCAGATTAAAGAAAGGATGACAAAATATAAACTATAACGCTAGGATGGAATGAGAGGCACAGGGTTGACAAGGTGTCCTAACGCAGCTGCCAGCGTCCGGACATCTGGCATCTGCGTCCGTGACCCCCCCGGACATCCTATGACATTCGCAAAATCGGGTTTTTACCCTGGGATAATTTCCCATCCGCCATCCCGTTTGCCCGTCCAAGACCCAGTCCGTGGTTTCTGTGGCTCGTCCGCCATCTCGTCCGCCCGTCCATGACCCCGTCCGCAGATTCTAGAGCCCATCCGCCAATCCATCTGCCCGTCCGCCAACCCGTCCAACCACTTAAGACTCCCTAAATTTAGTCTCCATCTTTATTTTTTTATTCTAAGAGAATTTCTAATGTGATTTTGTTTTTGAAATTTGATACAATTCATGCTCATTTCTAAGAGTCCTTAGCAATGAACAAAAAGAACATTGCACTTTACAAATTTATAAAGAGAAAAGTCATTTATTTTTGTAATTCATTTTCGAGTGCTGCAATAGAATTTCAAAGGATTTTTTTAAGAAATATACAAAGAACCGGTACTCAAAATAACAAATTTATTACGGTTTTGGGTTTAGGAAAATATTGGACACACATACATTTTGTAACCCATTCATTTAGAGCTTAATTTCCTATTTTCCTTTGTTCATTTTATGAAAACAATTCAATGAAAAAAAATTGAGGGTCTAAATTGGGAACCCAAAGGTTTCTAAAAATCCAAGTGCCGTAAAGTCCTAAAACTTTTTGAAAAAACACTAAAATTAAATCACTCTCTTTGTTTTTCGATTTCACTTCATGAATCATGTTAGAATTTTTTTTGAATTGATAAAATCATTTGCTATTGGAGAATTCGCTTAAAAAAAAAACATATAACAATTTTATCTCAAAATTACATGCCAACAAAAATACGGACATACGGTCACATACTTCATGTTTGCTTCCAAAGATTTTAGGTGAATAAGATACAACTTCTTTTTTCAAACAAATAATTTCTGTAAATTACTTTTAAATCCTTCATTGTAAATTTGTGATGAATTTACTAATTACGTCTCTTCATAGTTGATTCATTATAAGTATATCCACTAAAACAATAAAACCACAATTGCTTTAACGGGTCGTCATGATAATTCAAATATCAATGAAATTGATGGAACACAACTTCTAAGAAGGTCCAAGTAATTCCATATCATAAATGAAATGGTCTTCTTCCAAGACTTATTCCAAATGAAATTGAACGGGCTCAGAAACTTTTGCACCCACACATCATACATCATGCAATTTGTCATACAAGCTTGTCAACTAAATAGCCATCTACATTCAAGAAGAAATATTGCACTTTGCACTCAAACAAGAGATATTTTTGATTTGTCAAAAATTGATATTCATTCAAAAACAATTCAAATACATTGAAAAATTCAAAATGTATGTCTTATTTCACATATATTGACATACTCTAGGGGTGCATATATACTAAGCAATCTACATGCCTAAATCCAAAGTTCTACATTTATTAAATATTTATAAAACTCTATATAGTGCACTCTTGCACTATATTACTAATATGAATGTTAGAAGTGTTCATCCGGCATAGGCCAATTGAATTGGCTAGTGAACCGATTGATGATATGGGCCAAACCACCCCGATGACCATCACCTCTTTGACAAAGCCGGTCCAAGTATTGATGAAACACAATTCCTAATTGGTGGTGGCTAAACATGGCCATTGCATTTGTTTCTCGTTGCAATCTGCTGTAGTTCTCAGACATGCATTGTTTATTGATCCTTTGAGCTATTTTACCAATCGCATATTCCTCCGATGCACGTGAGAAATATAGAATGATTTCCACATTTGCATCTCTTCTATGCAAATATGCAATGCTTGGATCCACCCACCACCTCCAGACCTCCTTGTTAAAGCTTTGTTCATGTCCCTTGCAAATGTAAATGTATACAAGGATTTCATTGGTTCGGTAGCTACAGTAGTCATGTCCTAATCGCAAATGCCAATGTAAACACGTGATTCATCATCAAGAAAATGAAACATGATGTTGTCTAGAGAAATATCATTGTGTAGATGTCCAGATACATGTACCGCATTCATGATATGCACCAATGCCCAAGCAAGCTCAGTGCGCTTCTTCCGAAACCAAGCGAGATGAAAAGCTTTAGTCACATCTGACTCTGTTGGGTTCGAATACTGTAATTGAACATATATGTTGTCTAGATAATTGTTATCCAGGTTCAACATTTGATGAAGTGTTCCGCCATTCCACCAATACGAGTACCCTTCATTTGTTCTTGCATGAAGTGCAACAAACCGTATGACTCCTGAATAAGGAATCCTCATTGCCATTGATTCATTTTGATGTTCCAACTTCGCAAGTTGAGGCTGTGTACCGTGGTGGTTGGATATCTTTGCTGCGAACTCCCAAGATGGAGCTATCCCTGGACATCCTTCAATTCTCACCCACCAAATCGTTGCATATCTTCCCTTCATGATTAAGCCATCTTGGGGAATTACCCGTGCGGTGTCCGGAAGCGCCATAAGATGACGTCTATCCATATCCAATTCAACAAGACCCTCAGCGCTAGTCCACCAACCCAATGACCCTCGTCTATTACGCCTCTTCGCATATGGGGCGCAATGCCCAATAAACAATTGAGCTTTGAGAATGACTTGCTCAAAAGCTTCATCATTTGCACGGTGTTGTTTGTAGTATTTTGCGAGAACCACATCATCGTTCCACAATGCATCATGCACCTTGTTCTCCAAACATTTGTTGAAGCCCCTCTTCTCTGTCTCATGTTGCCATTGCGGAACATGTAAGGCATCCAACATTCTCTACATCATGTCTGCCTTGAATTTGGATGGACACTCCTCTCCATATCTTACATATTTTGTGTCAAGAGACAAAGTGGTTTCCGATTCATAGAATTTTGCAATGCATTCGGTTATGAATGCTTTGCATGCATCGGATGGAATTTCCTTACTTGCCACGTCTTGTACCACTTGTTTTTCCTTCGTCGCCTTCTTCGATCTTGGCATCGTGATAAATTTTTAATACCCGAAATTTGTAACTAAAACTTAGAGGTTCGCTACAAAAAATGGCAATAACGGGGCCCCCAAATAAGACTTCCGCCTTCCCGAGGAGAGGAACCAATGGAGGATGAACCACCAAGCTCTCCACTCCACACTTGCAAAACGCAAGGGGCAAGGCAAAAGTGATTGCGGACGGGTTATCCGCCCCTCTTATACAGGGTGGACAGCTCGTCCCCGTCCACCTCGTTCCGGCCGTCTGATCGTCCGCCTCATCGTAGCCATCCAATCGTTCAGCCATACTTCGACTGCCTTGAGATGGCCGTCCGATTCCAAGGACGGTCTTCCGTTTGCCCCGAGCCAGCCGTCCGACCGTGCGGACGGTCATCCATCCACCTCGAGCCAGCCGTCTGATCAATAGGACGATCGGCGTCCACTAGATCCGACGGCCATCTTGTTGCGAATGCTGCGAGCTTGTCTGATTGGACGGACAGCAAGCTATCCACAGGATCAAACGTTGTAGATGGCATGGATGCAACAACCTGTCCGGCAACGGTAGACGGATGAAATGAGGCGGAGGGAAGAGATGAATTGCACGATCGGAGATTTTAATTTCTCTTGAATATCTCTAAGTCAAACATAGGTATCATATTCAACATTTCAGTTTCAAATGAAAGTAAGAATCAAGTAAATCATCTATCATGGAAATGAAAAAAAATTATAGAGGGATAGCCGGTGAGGTTTGCTTGTTGAAATACTCTCACTATTGAGATTCTCATGTTTACATAATTCTATCTTAAAATTATTAATGTTCTAGTATCTATCTTGAATATACTCAACTTATCAATTCTCTTATGAATAAAAACTAAACATCTTTTGGGGGAATTTTTCTTCCTACATTCTCATGCTCTCATCTAAATTCTTCAAGTCTTCAACATACAAAATTATAAAATAGTACTCACAAGTGGAAATATTTATTGTTTCAATAATTAGAAGCCAAAAATCTAGTCAAGCAAATAGCAAAATCATTTGTTTCAGTCACCTTGAATGCAAATAGCCAAATATTTTACAATCTATGTGGGTGAAGTTTTTGAAATTACTTCTACACATTCTTAAATTGCTAGAGTACAAAATCGTACAATCCGACATGCCAAAAACATTGTTCCTACATTTTCTAGTTCTTTGTAATTGAAATGGCAATTCTAAATCACTAAATGGTCTTCGATGGAAAAAAGCCTTCGGACTTCTAGGGTTTAGGGTTCAATTTCTAATAGCATATGAAACTAAAATGGTGGTTCTTGCTATTCTACAAACCTCTATTGTATATTTGGGACATCCTTTGCATTTGCAATTCACCTATTCTTATTGAATGATTGAAATGATAAAATTATAGAAAGTGGTCCAATACATTTTTCATTTTCACAAATACCCATTAACCCATAGTCATACATCAATGGTATTAAATCCTACAAATTACGTGACATAAACATCGCTTTATTAAAATATAAAAATACAATGTATTTGTATCAAAATCACAAAAAGGTGATTACAACTCATCAAGAGCATTGTGCTATATTTGTCGCACTCTATCGTCTATGTACATTACAATGAGTGAACCATACATGTGGCAGCATGAAATTTTAATTTTTTTGGTTTTACTTAGTAATACTAACCAGATAGCTAGATAGGGGTATCCGGATTTGGTTAAGAAACCATAAGGAGCAGAAATAGAAGTGGAGAATAAGATAGTGGGAAGATCTACTCAATCCAGTTTCCAGAGAGTGAACGGATAGGTGACAGTCTGGATACTATACAGGAACCGGATCCGAATTAGGTCGTGATGAGGTGGCAATGGGGTCCAGCCAGTATAAATGGGCTGGCCTGGCCAGTCGCACCTCTTTTCACTTTTTCATATTCTAGCGCTTTCAAGCTCCTCGTGTCTGTTAGTTTCTGCTTTCCGTATCAGTCACTGTTTCGAATGTTTTTCGCGAAAGTTATAGTGTCCGTTGGAGTGTAAGTTTGGTTTCCGGTTGAGATCGGAGAGAGAAGGAAAGGGACGGGACGTGTGGCTAGGAAAGCGATAGTAAGGTAAAATTGGAAAGGATTCCGAGTAGCTCGTTTGCGACCATGCCGCAGCGCAAGAGAACTAGAGGTCATGCTAGTTCGTCGTCAGCAGTAGATGTTAAATTCCGGAAAGTAGTTCCGGTTATCCCTGTGTCAGAGGATACTTGAGCGGAACTCATGGACGACTTGAACTCCATGGGTTGTATAGGGTTTGCAACCAAGCCCTGGGGTTTTAAGGAGGAAGTTTTTGTGTGGGAACTCTCGGGTAAAGTGTCCAATGAGTGGGACAATACGCTGAGAGCGGTTCCGCCCCTTTGGATGGAAGAGGTCTGGAGGTCAGTTTACAGCTTCCGGCCGGGAGGATTTGGGATGGCCAACCGGAAGGACGACTTCGTCCAAGGCAAGTTCAAGGGTGCAGTAAACCCAAAGGACGGATACACCATAGAGGACTGTAAGGACGAGCGGAACCGTCGACTGTTACAGTTCCTCGTTCCGATCCTCCATCCGGAAAAGCCAACAAGGGTAATCATTACCCTTGCGAACACCATTTTTGGGGCTTTGAGAGGGGACCGGAAAGTCGACTGGGCCCGGATCATTTCCGATCTAGTGCTCCAGTTAGTTGGTAGAGTTGGAAAGAGTAGGGCAACTCCAATAAGTCCCTACTTAATGCATCTCTATCAGTCTCATCAACTCCTGAATGATAGAGAGGACGAGGTGTGGAAGAATCAGTAAGTAGTCCTGAGATATGGAGAATCAAGATCGGATCGGGAGACCGAATCCGGTTCTGAACCGGGAGAGGATTCGGAGTCGGAAGACGAGGAGGCACCAGTACCGCCGGTCAAGCGTCACAAGACTACCTCCCCCAATAAACGAGGGACGCCACCTGGTCACAACACTCCAACTCCGGAAGGGAAACCGGAAGAGGAGAAGGCAGTGGATCCCGAGGACTTGTTCCAACCCCTAGTGAAGGTCCTCTGTGACATCAGGATGGATTGGGAACGCAAGAGAAGGATAGTCGTAGCCATCAGGCAGTTGGTGGGAGCAGCACCCGACCAAGAGCTACCAGAAAAGGGGGCGGGTTGTATCTCTGATCCGGTTGAGGCCCGAAAACAGGAAGCAGAGATCCCCCGGTTACAAGAGGAGGTGGATCGGATGAAGACGGAGATCCTGGTGCACAAGGAGAACTTCGCAACCACCAAGTCTATTGCATAGGATGCTCGACAGATGATGGAGCAAGTGAAGGCCACGTTCGGGGAGACCGGAACGGCCCTCACCAAAGCAAAGTTGTTTGACGAGCGGGTGCACGAGGAGAAGAAGCTATCCGATTCCCGGATGGTGAGGATTCTCAACGACTTTGCCGAGCAGGTAGAAGCAGCAATGAAGGAGGCACGGAAGGCAGCGGATTGGATGGAGGAGAGTACCCAAATACTGTCGGGAGCAACTTGCTCTCGCGGTATTCGACTCTCGAATATCTCTCTCCCGGATTTGTTCCCGGAAGTGACAGCAGGAAAGAGGAAGGATACGACCCCCAAGTCCAAGAGAACGATCTAGGCCGGCACGCCTGGAACCGCCATCGACTTGGACTCACCACTCGCGTCCACAGGAGGCAATCTGGCTCCTCGACCTCAGGAAGTAGAGAGGAGTCGGAACCTAAACGACGTTTTCGAGCAGATGGACCCGGGAGTGGATAGCGCGACCATCGGATTGCGAATAGAGGCTTAGGATGTACATAGTAAGTAGAATAGGAACAGATATGGAAATTGTTCCGATCCAGTTGGGAGTAGGTAGGACCGGAAAGTCCGACCGAGATGGCGGCGAAACTTTCGCGAGTTTTCCTGCCCATTTGTATCTTTTTGAAATGTATATAGTCAGTGCCCGCAAGGGACGCTGGGAGTCTTCTTTTTGCAATTTTTGTTGTACCTTTGTATGCGCTCTGTTGTTGTGTGTGTCTCCCAAGCTTGGCAGGTTTGCATGATGCGGAGTTAGGAAGGCGTAAGACAGATTTGTGATTAGATTTCTCCCCTTAGTGCGATAGTTTCCGATCCTTAGTGTGTGTGCAGGTTGTATAAGTGTTGGGAGTGTATTTCAGTGCCTCAGCAAGATCTAGGGTTTTGAAGTTCCGGGTGAGATAGCACCTGTTAGACTAGGCGGATAGGGAGGGTATCTTTAGTCGCGCTAGAACTCCTGGACGGGTAGTCCGGTTGAGTGTCCGATCTTCTGAGAGGTCTCACCACCTTAGTTGGTAAATGGAATGATCTTAGTTACTGTTGGAATGGACGAGTACACTTGTAACCACCTAACTTCGCATGGGTAGGAGTTGGCATCGAGGTCGTTGTAGTAAGAACGGATCGTACGGGGGATCTCTATGTGACCTGCATTCCGGATTGATGTTGGGAGTGTTGTGAGGGATCAAACCGGATTCGAGTTAGTTAGGAGAGGAAGGGAGAGAATAGTGGGTCTTCAACCACTATAATCCACAGAAGGAGTGGTGGGCCTACCACTCAGAAACCTAAGCGGCGAACCCTCTGATGTTCCAAGAGAGGCAAAACTAAACCGGAAGAGCGTTGAGGAGGTATAGGAACCAGCTGAAGCAGATTAGTTCAGAGCAGTACTAGGACCGGAATTGTTTAGGTCCTAGAGATTGGGAGAATTGGGTTAACCGCAGGATTAAAGAATCAAGTGGGAAGTAATCTGGTTCTAATCCTCTTGGTGGTTGGTTGTTTCCGGGTTTAGATCTAGGACCGGAAAGGAAGTTTTAGAGGGTGAGAGAGCTTACTCGCCCAAATCAAGTAAATACTTCACAGAATCTCGTGGGTTCAATCTTTAGAGTCACTTCATTATGCTCTAGAGTGATTTTTGTGAGCATAATAGGGAATTTACTTATCTTGTGCTGCGACAATACAATAGAACAAACATAAGATGACTAAAATACCATACTCTACTTTACTCTAAATCTGAATCCGAATTGGAATCCTTGTTGTCATTTGGGCCTGAAGGATGTACCCCAATATATGGTCCACCTCCATAGTTTTAACCATATCCACTTGATGCACCTCCTTGTCTATATTCATTTCCAAAAGAAGGACCTCCAAAGGTTATAGGAGGAATTGGAGCACTCTCCCAGGACCCTCTTTCACTTGATCCGCTATAATAAGAGCCTCCCTGATGCCCATATGAACCATGTGTAGTCGATCCACCATAGTAGTATTGAGAGCCTCCTTGGCTAAAACCACCATAATGTATCGTTCCATGGCTTCCTCCTATACTTTGAGAGCCAACTCGGGGGGCGTTACCATAATCTGAACCACTTGTCCCATCTCGTGATCCACGTGCATTATAGTCATGGTAGTAGGACCCATCATGTTGCCGACCCCAGTCTTCCATGCTTCGGCGCATGGCCTCTTGCATTTGTTGTTGGTACTCAATGTCTTCCCGATCTTCTCGTCGTTCGTGTCTCTCACCAAATGTCACAGGTGCTGAATCATCATCAACATCATCTTCATCTGACCAATCATCTTCATCATCCTTCAAGACGACCAAAGGAAGTCCTCCATAGCCTCGATTGAACCACTCCAGCATGCAATAGCTTGGTCCAACCCAGTTAATAGGAATTATGGCTTCCTCGTGAGTTAAATTCTTGACATTGCACCTTGCAACCATGCACCAATCTACTTCTTTATGGAGTACTATCTCCACCCAAATCATAGCCATGTTCGAATAGTTCATGACGTTTGGTTTGGAGCTTGATAAACTTGATGCAGATGTTATCTCCTTGTATCGGCGAACAAAGTCTTCGCTCTTACATGTGGACATTTGTCCTTCCCAACGTCGAACTTGCACCTCTATGCGATCACGTGACCATAGTTTGGAGAGGTGCGTCATTTTTACGTACTTCTTGCATGTTGTGTAGTCCCATACTTTCTTGGGCTCCTTTTCCCATCCATTCTTTGCAACGCAAGTTACGTCTGTCCACTCTTTCCAATCCATCTCTTGTGATTTCCCCTTCTTACTTCCTCCACCACTTTCGCCCAACATGATAACCTCCAAACCTCAATTAATAATGAATCGAAAGGATTACAAAGTTTAAATGCAATTTCTGCCCACTTTGGCTAAATGTACCAAATAAAAAGTAAGAATTTGGATTAAAACAAAGTGCACCTACTGTAACTAACAATCTAATCAATCGTAAAAGAGAACACCTTGAGTTTCTGACAACCCAATCAACTCGAACATGGTTCAAGTAATTAAGAACACTCAAATGAACTCTGTAAAATTCAAGACTTATAAGTTGGGGTAGCCCCTAATCACTCAAACCAATCCGATTAAAAAAAGGTAATACGAACACAGTCGTTCATGCACCAAGCTAGAAGGGGTGCGTAGATTCCCGAAGGCACAAGATCACCCACTCCGGAAGGGAAACAATTATGAAGAAATGAGCGGTCCGCGCCGCCAATTATGCGATTGGCGCTTTAGGGTATGCGGACGTTGCCATCCGCATCGGACGGCACAAAGGCGGACGGGCAGATCGGGCGGTCTGAAATCGCCGTCCGCTAGATCGCACGATCACCGACAAGCAGTGGATGGAGCAGCGCGAACGCGGCCAGGAAATGTGGACGGACTCCGGACAAGCGAATGGAAAATGCGGATGGGGACTGCGGACGCGCGGATGAGCGAATGAAGAGGAGCGTGGGAGGGAGCGTGGGACCGAGGGAGGGAGGGAGGGAGGGGATTTTTAGTTTGGGAGTTTGTGTTTGGTTTAGTATTTACAGTGGACGTGCGGTCGAGCAGTTGGGCGGTCGGGTGGATGGAGAGGAGTGTGAGAGGGGAGAGGTGGGCGGGACCGCGGGAGGGAGGTGTTTTTCAATTTCTGAATTGTTACTTGGGCGGTCGGGCGGACGGACGAACGGGCGGACGGAGAGGAGCATGGGAGGAAGAGGTGGGAAGAAGATGTGGGTGGGAGGGAGGGAGGGAGGGAGGGAGGCATTTTTGAGTTTGGGAGTTGGTGTTTCGTTTACGGCAGACAAGCGGTCGAGTAGACAAGCGGTCAGGTGGACAGGCGAACGAGTAGACGGAGGAGAGTGTGGGAGGGGAGAGGTGGGAGGGAGGGGAGGAGTTTTTCAATTTCTGAATTGGTAGACAGGCGGACGGGCGGGAGAGGTGTTTTGAACTATGTGGAAATGGGTAGACGGACAGTTTAGCAGGCACAACTTGCATTATATGGTTAATTAAGAAAAGTAGAGAAATTATTTTTAATATGTTATGTCATGAGGTCTTAAATTGATAAAACTATCAAAAGTGACATCCCAAAGTCTCTTGTTTGAAAAATCATTTGATTTGTAAATAAAGAATTCAAACAAGTGTGTAAAGAAATTTTGTTTTACATTGGTGCTTTTGTACAAGTTTGTAATGTCAACAATACTTTTTAAGGCCTTATTCGTTAAATTGAGACAAGTTGCGGTCTCATTTTAATTCACTTCTATATTTAGAAAACAAAAGAGTTCATTAAATTGAGACAATTCAATAAATTGAGACTTAAAAATGTCCAAGTAATTTTTTAATTAATTTAATTATTGCTATAAATAGTAGGAAGAAGTCTCATTCATCTTTTGAACATTTTTACTTCATTAAAAATATACACTCTAAATCATGCAAGATGTCATCAATTGAGACATTTCTTGAAATTGAGAGGTGCATCTATGAAAGGAATAATCTTTAGGTTGTTGATACCAAACTTTAACATCTAAAACATGTTTATTACAAAAAATTCAAATGAATACACTTAATGCAAAACATTCAAGAAAAATAAGAAGATAAAATATACTATTAATAGAAATCAACAATTGTAACACAATCAAACTACCCTAATAAAATGGACAAAATATATTTTTGCGAACATCTCAAAACATGTAAATGCACAGTCCATGCCACTTCACACCCTACAACTGTCGTACACGTAGTGTGCGGTAAATACCATTTACAACACTCAAACGTGTAAACTAACTCGAAATATCATCCCAGGGGATTCTAGTATGTTGCTACAAGCCTAGGTTATCCGTTCTACCAACTTAAGCTCTCTCTTTCTGGATTGCAATCCGGATCCACACCAATCCGGAATCCGGATCCGTCTCTTCACTCACAAAACACTGGTTTTTGGTACCTCTGTTTTACCCTCAGAGGGTCCACCTTTGATTGTATAGAGGGGTAGCGACTCACCACTCGTGTTTCTCACACTCTCTTCTCTCTGTAAACTACACAATGCCCATTTATACAAACTGTTGTGTTAGATCAGCCCGGAAACACTCTCACAGCTATCCGGATGGCCAATCTAGAAAGCAAGTCACACAGAGCCGCCTCTAGACTTTTCCACT